>JAQZDE010000062.1:0-25000 GCA_037576195.1 Phytoseiulus persimilis | reverse complement strand
GCTGTCGAACTGACGACTGAGAGATGAGTTGTCCGCCCTCATATCTAAATTTAGTTCCATTATCTTCATTATTACGGAAGACCCGTTGCGCTGCTAATCTTAGCCTCAGCGCCGAGGCCTAGTGAAATGTTTTGCAGCTTCTCTGCGGGCGAACGCTCTTCGTGTCGTTCGACGTTGCGCTCTCCAGTATGAGCTCGACGATGTCTCTCGCCCACAAGAAGAAATAACGATTTCGGTGAAGCTCCGTCATCAGCTCAAATGTCGGGGATAACATCGTTAAGGCCGATGGCCCACTCGATTACTCGCGGCCCCCTCAATTATTTGCCCTGGCGCTCGAACGATTTTCCGAATGCTCTATTGATGGGAATCCAGTTCAATGTTCACGGCGGGGAACGCCGTCCAGCTCGTTGTGGTGAGTTGGTTCGAGGATAAATTCGCCCGCGAAACTCTGGGATGAAGTTGATGCTCTTCTGGTTTTCATGGATCACCGACTTCCAACACCGTTCGATGAGACTCCCATTTTACCGACTCATGACAACGCTGGACGGCCAGGTCGTGGTTTCAGAACGCGAAGAGAAACCATTATTTGGAACTCGAAATGTTTGGTCCTGCATCTCCTGCCAAACATCTCTGTTTCAAGGGTTTTACACCTGTTCATGAATCGATGGGTAGTTGTGGAAAGAACCATAAATCTTCGAACGTCGTCTCCTTCCTTTGCTGAATTCCTCTAAACTATTGGGAGAATCGACATTCAACTATAAGGGCATCGCTGAAACGCGTCCGATGCAGCAGCCCGAGGGGAATTTTATCGGGCACGGTTGCTCTCGGACGAAAAATACTCGAGTGCAAATTCGTCGGGACAACGTTCTCTGGTGGAGCGTCTGATCAGGCGTTCTCCTAAAATTAGCTTCTAGAGCTCTGTTCTCAATCAGATCCGTTTGCAAATCGCTCGGATCCAGCGCCGCTCCGGCTACGGACTCGGGAACGCGGTGAAGGGCTCAAGTCCCGTATCTCGAAACATCTCCAATGAGACCCGGGCACTCAGAATTGGATAAGTTTTCTACTCTTCTACTGTTCGCAGAAGCTAATTTCCCCCGGGAGGCTTGGGGATTATCCTCTTAATGAGACTTTCAATTTGAGCCGTCTCACATCGCTACTCCCGAGTCCACGCAAAAAGAGCGAGTACTCAAAGCCTCGCATCGCGAAAACATGGACCTTATCCCCCGGAGGATACAAGGTGGTTTTTGCGATAATTCTTTCGACAGTGGAACCCTGTACGTAGGAATCTCTTCGAAAACTGTCGAGCCTAGTGATTCTCTACCGGGAGCCATGTAGCCCGAAAGAAGCCACCGCGGACTCTCGGCGGCCCATGGGAGATTTTCTTCGGCCACGTCATGATACCTAGATGATCACGAACGAGAAGTTCCTACCCTGACTCAAAATCGAGAAGCATCTTGTGTAGCACACGACCATCATGAATCTTATTGGCACTCCGTAAGTCCCTATAGTCTTCAGCATCATTTTTCTCGTCTCTTTGATCCGGGTTTGCGACGAGGTTCAGGGGCCACGACTTCCTTTCTCTAGCAAAGACTGAGGACGAGTGGTTCGGCCTTTGGTAGCTCTTCTCGTTCCATTCGACTGTCGTAGCTGACGATGCACAACGCTTCCGCGGAAGCTATGAACCTTCGGTAGCAATAGTGATCGAGTCCTTTCCTCACGCACCGGAGTTTATCAAGGCTCACTCGCTAGCGGGACAAGGTGTAGGCGATCGACTGGAGTTTGTGATGCAACGTCCGTGGCTCCGGGGCGCATTCTTGTCATAACTGTTGAAAGTTTGTCCAAAACACGTGCGAGTCTAACATTAGCCATGCACGATATCGGATGGAAGACGGACATGAGCGACATGTACGAAGAATGCCATGACGCATGTCCGATGAGTTATCTCTGAAATCGATGAAGAAGTTCGTAACCGTCCGGGACCTGAGCTCCAGTCCAGTGTGTGTGTGTAGCTATTCAGGCGCTCAGGAAACAGCGACGATGCTCGGCAGGCCTGCCTGATTTCGTACTGTGGATCTTTCCGAGAATCACTCTGAGCGCAGGTCCAGGATTCACAGGACCACTTTTTCTCCTAATGAGCGATTATTCAGTCTCGCCAAGCTCACATCCCGCGCACCACAAAACGCGAGCGAGAACTCTGTCGCGGGTACCATACGCAACCATTTTCGCAATACCCTGCTGAGTATTTCAATTCCTCCGCGTGGTCCCTTGTCAAATCGAGAACGACCATCGAACCAACCTAATTACTGCGATCCGAGCAGTTTGCGGGAGTGAATGGATCATTTCTCAACTATACTTCTCCCTTCTTCCGCAGAACAACATCGACTACTTTGCATGTACCTGTCAAGACGATTTCACGCAAAACTTTGTAGAACTGCTGGGAGCTCTCGGCGAACTCGAGAAAATCTCGACGCAAATTCACAGCTTCGCCCCCAAATACGACTACGATGCAAGAATCCCTGCGAATGGATACCGCAGCTACTGCCTTATGGGTGAGCAAACTTAAGCAATCCAAAGTCTGGAATCGTGGACATTCAGCGACTGCTTGACCTTGTTCCAGGATGAGCTCAAGTTTTTGGAGGTCGTTTTTGTTGTGTGACTTTTTGGCCTTTAGACTCGACATTGATATATCTGAGAACATGCTTTCTACGTGCTCGGTGTTAATAACTGAACTTCTCGTTGAACACAGTGGAGAGATTCGTTTCCAATACTCTCGACCTGAGTAGACAAATTGTCGAGAAACGAGACTCCATGTTTTTCCGAGCTGGGAAATTCGCCAAAGACGTAGAGGTAAGCTTGCTCAGCAGTGACAACTTCCAAATTGCGGGAACGCTCTGGCTAGGTCGCATTCCTCAGAAATAAACGGGCTTGAGGCACCGCATCTGGACGATGGACTCGACCGCGAATAGACGGAGCCATGGGCTTGTTTAGTTAACTCGTTTGACTTTTGATGTATGCCCTCATTTCCCTGTCTGGGGAATTATTATCGCTCTCTCCACCTCATCACGAGGTCGTGGTTTCAGAGGTCTGGGAGGCTAGCAGACTGAATGCTGCTCTCCGCTGAAGTTCTCGAAAATCCCACGATGTTCATTCATCGAAGTACTTCGCCTGGAGTCGGGGGAAGAATTGATTGGGGAAGTAGTATTGAGATCTTAAACTTCCGCAGATTCGAGTTATCGCATGCAAGGAGCTTCGGAAAGCTGGCGCATTGCTCTTGGGTTTGGCAAACCAATCAGAGAGTTCCAATCTGTTCGTCACCGCCCCGATAGACATGAAGGTTCTCAAAGACTGGATATCGTTCGACAAGCGACCCTTCCTGGGAAGAATGCTCGGGTACACGATGTGTGAATCATTGCAAAACTGCCTCACTGCAGTCAGCATTGCCATGGCCACATTCTCCGAGCAGTACAAGAACGAGTCCAGCGTTGTCGCGTCGTTCGCAGCATCTCTATTCAATTCCACCAGATATGGGATGGACATTGACGAGCGCGCTGAACGCAACGCCAACATCGTCAAAAACGTCAGTATCGACTTCCTGAAAAGCTTTTGGACTCTCAACGAAATGCCAATCACCAAGGTGAGTGCGAATCCTGGTCCCGCGCGCACTCTTCACGAATCTGAAACTGGATGTCCTCTAAGTCGCTATCCGAATCTCTCCACAGAGGATTTCCGGCTGGATTTGTCCGTCTCTCGAAGTTTGCGAAAAAGTCACTTTGCCCTTAGTACCTCTTAAGTTGGAGCGCAGAGGCGAAGCCCTGGACGTTCCGTATCCGTCTTCACATCTCCCCACGCAACCCGTCAAGGCACTCCTGTTATCGCACGTTTGGCGGCAGGGCCAAGTGAGTATTCGCTGAAGTCCGCGTCGGGAAGTTTCGATTCTGCATCGGGCGATGCTTTCCAGGAACCGGCGAACCCAGGAGAGCGGGGTCACGCTCTCGGTGGAAACACTAGAAACCGTCCTCCTCGTTTACAGGACGCCCTAGCGGGCCCACCCCCTGCATCCGCGTACGAGTACCCGCCCACAAGCACTATGTTCCTGCACTTGCATGGCGGCGGGTTCATCGCCCAATCTCCGGAAGCGCACGAAATCTACCTCCGAGAATGGGCGTCCGAACTTCAGATGCCTTTGATGTCGATCGATTACACTTTAGCTCCAGAAGGGCCTTTCCCGCGGGCTCTCGAGGAAATTTTCTACGCCTATGCTTGGTTAATCAACAACCCGTTCGCCGTGGGTAAGTAGCCCTGTAGACTCCTCGATAGTAAGGAGAAGGTTTTTCGACTCGTGCTCATGATCACTTCCTTCGCGCAGGTTGGAGTGGCGAGAAAATCGTAGTTGGAGGAGACAGTGGCGGGGGGAATCTCGCGATAGCTCTAGCACTCAAGTGCATACACCTGGAAGTTCGACCTCCGGACGCGCTATTCGGAGCCTACACTCCACTGAATCTACGAATGTCGGCGGCGCCTTCGCGACTACTCTGCACCATGGATCCTCTGATACCCTTCGAGTTCCTCCTCCATTGCTTGCATAGTGAGTGCCATGTCTCATTCACCGAACGCATGATTGCATTGAGCCTCTGTCCGTTCGCGCGAAACTCATCAGCGAGAGAATCTGAGCAGGTTACGTCGGCGCAAACATGGAATCCAAAGACTCCGGCAGCCCGATCAAGGTACCCTGCGCGAGCCTGGAGATCAAAATCGACAATGGTCTCAACCAGGTAAGCATCTGAACTAGGCCGGTGTCGAACCGAAGTTCTCGCCCGTCGTGAATGAGGACTGGAGCTATCTGGTGTCCAACTCAATCATCGCAAATAAACCTGAAACAAGGTCTCCTCGATTCTTACCAGGAAACCCAATCCGCCGTAGAGTCAGGCCAGGGGAAAGACACCTTCCAGGGAATCACTGACGCAGTTTACGACACAACGGCCAAAATATATCAGGCATGTCATCTATCGAAAATTCGTGCAGAAATCGCGCTGAGTAAGTCTAGTGCCTGATACCATGCTGAAAGCAAATCCAAAACCGCAGGATCACTTCGTTAGACCGCTCGAGATGTTCACGGGGACGAACCAAGCCTGGCAGAGCCTGCCTTGGTTCTCTCCGGAGAATCCGATCGCTCAAGAAGCTTGTAGCCGGATAGATGCCTTAGCGGCCTCGCCGTTCATATCACCACTTCTGGCGGACGATCAGCTCCTTTCCAGACTGCCACCAACTTACCTCCTCGTGAGTATTGCTCCGAAACATAGACTGAGCCCTCCCTCCACAGGAGCACTTTGTCCCGGAACGTTCTGAATTGCGCATCAAGCTAGAGAACGCCGCGGTTTTCATCTCCTGACTCACTTGTAGGGGCTTCATTTGGACCCATCACTGGACGATATGGTGAGCTTCGCCAAGCGTCTCAAGCGTTTGAATCGATTCGTCGAGTTCGTTGTTCTCGACCGTCTTCCACATGGTTTCCTGAACTTCGCCCCGTTCAGGTGAGATGATGATTCTTCCCGCAGTCCATGAGAATCCGGATTTCCAATGTCCATCAGGGTCTAGTTCGGAGCATTCTCGACTATTTTGACTCGGTGCACTTCGATGGTCACCATTCCCCTTGGAGCTTGTAGAGTTGACTTCGACACGAGACACCCTCACAGAATCGATATGTCCTGAGGTTGTAAAGTTCTGATGATTTGGGAACCAGGACTCGTGTGATTAACTCCCATCCACCTTTACAGCACGGAAGCAGCCGAAGGCTCAAAAATTTGTTGCGATATGCTGCGGGATGCCTTCGCCCTGGTTCCGTCCAATCCGATCAATCCTCTTGAAGAAGTTCCTCTTTGAATACCGGACCGAAATCTGTGCGCTTTCGGGAAACCGGTTTAGGTTGTCATTCCAATCGCAGAAACCATATCGGTGATTCTTGCGAAGTTGAAAGAAACAACTGGATTCCCTATCGAACTTCCGGGAGAGATACCAGCGCGTTCCTCGGAAAAACCAAGAAAATTTTCCTCGTCATGTACTGAGACACGGGTTTCAGGAGTGATGCGATGGCTATCTGGGGTTCGTAAGATGTCTTCAAGTCAAGGTGCGTGTATACGCCCGGAGCAGCATCCGCAAGGATCCCCCGCGATGGAACGCCAAGCAAAGTCACCAGCGAGAGTGGTTAGGCATTTAAATGGACCATCAATGGCCGTCGAAAGCGTTTCATCCAAATCAGCGCCTTAAATTAGACAATGGAACGGCGTACTCCTCTTCGCATCTTCGATGGAAGCGCTCTTCAGCCTCAAAGTTGTTCGCAGTCCTGATCCAAAGAGAACTGCGATGTTTCTGCTCTAGGTCGTCCTGCAAAGGGACTTGTCCGCGATAATCCTCCCTAGTGAAATTGACGATCGATTTGAACTTCGCCTGAACTTACGGGTTCGCACGTCCATTCGAGAAAAAAATAATGTACATAGGCCTCCCAGAGAATGTCCCCAGCTGCGCTTCAGGATAGAATTCAAACCATGAAAATTCTAAACAGTGGGCCACGGCGGAAAGCCACGCGCAACCGCTTGAGTCGAGAACCATTTCGAATAGGACTGAGTCACTGAGCTCACGTTGCGGAAACAATTCGTTCCGAGCCGCGAGCTCCCCTCATGCGCTCGAATCGGGACACTAAAAAACGGATGTCAGGCGTTCCTTCGAATGAGGAAACTTCATGTACCGCTGTTTAAGTTACCTCTGTTTACTTAGTTTCCTATCAATCTGCCGTCGATATACGTGCCCGGCGCAGATGAGCAGACCGATCGGCTTCGTGATTCATGCAGGACTCGATTGGTTGATGAGTCGTACTTTAAATATGTATTCTCACATCTTTGCATCTCTGTCAATTTACGGGCCGCTTGGAAGCTTCTCAACTCGTGGCTCATCGGATCATTATCAAGATCGTCCATTACGAGTGCCTTGATGATCCACCCATTGAGAACTGCTGATCGCAGCGGCGTCCGTCATGTTTCCTTCATCGCACAAAGACTTTTTCCGGTTCCAGGAAGGCAGCGCTTCGTCGGAACCTCTAGTAAGCAATCTCCTGTTGCCAAGTATGCAATCTTGTCATGTTGCCAAGTATGCAATCTTGCCCTGTTTCCTTGTATGCGATCTCGTCCTGTTGCCTTCATTCCTTGTGGATAGTTTTGCCGAGCTTTGAAAAGTTCGGGATGCAGGGAAGAAGTTGTCTCGATTTGGAAGGCATCGAAGTAATCCGATGGATTTCTGAATCTGTTATTTTCCTTGCCTCTCAGTTGCTCTTGTTCCATCACGAAGGGGGGAGTCCTAATGAGAACTTGTCGAATCTAGGAATCGTTGATAAGCTAGAACTTGGTAGGCCAACAGGCTTCTCCCCTCTTGCTCCTGACTTGAATGACCTCTAGATAGGATTCCGTGCAGATTTGAAATGGGTCATGGGAAGATATGTAAATGACTGATAGATACGTCGATAAAAAATCTGCGAAATTCACGATCTGCGACAGACACCGCCGACAGAAACTGAGCTATTGATCACTTCGAATCGAGCATGTGATCATCGAGATTAGAAGTAATAAATGCGATGTTGTTCAGTACACATCCAAATAACCGTAGTCTTCATCCATATTCCATTCAGCTCCAACGAAAAAAAGTTCTCGTCCTCTCCAGAGCTGATCTCTATTGCAGCGATGCGCGAAGAACCAGTTGACTATTCGCCTACCACGAAGCCACGTGAAGGGACCGAAGCCTTCGGCTTGTTCTTCTTGGACTAATTTTGCCCGCCGTTCTCAGTTTCACTCGGCTCTCCTTTAGTGCCAACCATGTGCATGTCCGCGAGCCGCAATTCAAGATTCATTTGCTCCATGCTGATGACACGCTCGCAAGTCCCGTTCGGTGCGCACGCCAATAGTGTCGGAATCATTATTTTAAAGCGTCTTCATCCGATTGGCAGTTAGGTCTCCTTCTTGCCGCAGCGTTGCTGAATGGAGGTTTTTTGAGCCTTCCGGGCAGAGCGCAGTTCCGACGCTCACGGATTCGAGCTCGAGAACCCAACTCGGTGCTCCCGAATACCCCCGCTCTCGTCTCCTTTTCTCGAGCTCCCCACCTAGGCAGGGAGATCACATTCTCGTTACATTAGCTGATGACAGGCAACACCTTCTCAATTTGGTTTTCAGTTTCAACAACAGAAAATTTATTCGATTTATCGTTTTTTTTTGGTTCGCATTTTCCTCACAGTACTTTCGAGAGCTGATCGTATGATGTTGTTACGAAGGAATTGATTCGGAGAAATCGTATCTTATCTAGTTTTTTTTTTCGGTTTTTGGAGTTTTTCATTGAGCCAACAGCGCCACATTAAAATAGCGGTTGGCAGCTTATCGATGGCATACGATGTATTTGATTGTTTCTCAAAAAACAACTTCAAGTATATTCAGCAAGACGATTGGATTTTCCCATGAAACGCTACATACAATGAGAATGACAACCGTGACTTTCTCACATCCAGGAAATGATGAAGAAACCTGTTGTCATTATCATGGGGACTACTAACCAACTGGAAACTAATCAAGGAAACTTGGGAATCATCAAAGTTTGGATCGAGTCACTAGGTGGGAGTTCTCTCCTCGATGCTCCACGACAGCGTTTACGGACTCGTAAATCTTCTTCGGAGCGCGACGTCAGTGATCGGTAGCTTTTGACGCCTACTGTGTAACCGATCGGAAGTATGGACAAAATGAAAAAAAAATGTTCAAAACAAAAGCTCCTTTTTGACATAAGGTACATACAGCTAGTCGATGCTAGTCTCAACGTAAAACGAGTTCAATACGAGGGAGCCCCAGAATTCAGGCGACACTAGTCGTCGAGTTCGCCTTGCTTTCATACAATCGGCACGGCTCATATCGGCTCGGAACCATCCAAGCATCCGAAATGGGTGTTTTTCAGGAATCCGCAGACTCACACAAACAAAACTAACGCAAATAACCTTTATAGCTACAAGTGTTCATTCTCATCATGTGTGTGAAGTCACATGTTGAAATTCATCTCAAAAACTTACAGTAGTACTCTGTTTCCCGGTTCGCCGACCATTGGATGGAGACCCGAGAAAGCAGGCGATTCATTCATGATTCTAGAAAGGAGGTAGTTCACAAGGGAAGACTACCCTATGGAAGTGGGTGAGTTAACTCCACTGCCAGTTGACATGTGTTCCTTCGGGGATGGTTCTCCTCTGTACCAAGGAGGTTTGATCAATCCAGGGCGTCACACAAGAGAAAAACCACAGGTTTCACAACTAAGCAACCTTGATGTTTCAACGAACATGTGATGACGAAGAGAGTTTCACGGATCCAAACAAGCTCCACGATGTGGAGAATCAGTGGATCCTAGGAAATGTTTGCTTCACTGGCGGACGATGCGGAACTCTCACGAGTCCTCGATCACAAAGCGTTCTCCGGCCGCAACTTGACACGTGTATCCAGAACTCCGGTGAGCGTTTGTCGATCCGCATCAAAGTGTACTGAACAATAACATCAACTAAGGAATCCGCGAGGTTCCGGAAGCATTCAGATTCCAGGCGCGATGGAAAGAAAAATGGAAAAGTTCGAGAACCGAGAGAACTGAGTACGATGTTGGTCGGCATCAGCATCTTCTCGAAACTCCGGACCGTTTGAACAGCTTCGAGGTCGGTTTCGGATCGGCCAGCAAACAGTAGAGAACTTACAAAGGGAAGGGGGAAAATCGAATTCCGCTGCTATTTGAACCTGAAGGGGCGGAACCGCGACAGACTCAACGAAATGAGACAGAAGAAAGACCATTATGAGTGTATGAGTTAGTAGAGATGGATCGAAAGTCTGCCAGTCATTCACTCACCTATCATTCAATCAATCAATAACCAATCAAATCGACCAAACGAGCGAATGACCGATTTAACTGCTGTCATCCTTATTGGACATCAGCTTGATTATCTCCCAGTCTTCGTCGAGCTCGGTCTCAGATTTCTCCTGCCCCGAACTCATTGGTCGAGCTTCGACTTCGGGTCCGTTTCTGGAGATTTCTGATTGTGCCGACGCCGCTCCGACTCCTGCTTCCTCGGTTTTCGCCTCTGACTCCACTGATTCAAAGACTGACGTGGAGATGTCGACAGCCAGCTCGACGATTCCAACCTTCGGTGTCTCAGTTCCAGCGCTCGTCGTCTTGACTCTGACCTCCGATTCCTCAGCTCCAGCTACTGCGGTTCCGTTTTCCGCCTCCGGCTCTTCGATGTTCGCCTTCAGCTCCTCAGTTTCGAGCACCGGCTCTACGATTTCGATCTCCTGGGTTCTTTCTTCATCCTCAGCCTCGGTATCATGCTCAATATCAGACTCTTCTGATTCAGTCAAATCGTAGTCGGAGGTCTCTGGGAGTTCGGCTGATGGGGGAGGTCTACAATGAAGATATCAAGATGAGAATGGGGAGGTACTATTGTTGGCGATGGATCACCAAGGCAGGAGCTGTTCAGGATCGAACTCAACGCATGACGCAGAATGAATGGTGAAAGGACACTAACTGTGGTCGACTACTGTTGGTAATTCCGGCTGCCACAAGGAAGTCTTGAAACTCTTCTTCAACGCCGCCGTTGGAAGTCGCCTCATTGAAAAGTCGCATCGGCACAACACTTTGAGCGCCGACTTTGCGCAACCTGAGATCGAGTTCGATGGCGAGGGCATTGAAATCCTCGCCGAGTGAATCTCCAATCCCGAAAACGGCGTACCTGGAATGTACACTTGCATGACAGAGCTGCCGAGAAGTCGGTTGATGCCGAAGAAAAAAGGTGGACCAGCCGAGCCAGAATCGTCTCCGAACCAATCACTGCAAATGCTCACCTCAGCCTCGCATAGCGATTCCTATTCTCGTTCCCTTCATACGCACTCTGCAGATGCGTGAACACGCCATTCGCTGAGCCAGAAAGCTCGTTCTTGACGATGAACAACATTATCTGTAAATGATAAATGTTAAGACGACTATTCCCAGATCAAGTGCTCGTGGTGGGGAATTGAACGAGTTCATTTGTCTTAAAATCGCCGGAATGACTGATGCCCGCAACAGCTCGCCGGAACGGACTGCCCGACAAGATCAGAAAACCCATATGCGCTTCAAGTCGAATTCATGGTCACAGTGGAATTTTCACACAGTGTTCTTACCATGTTGCGTCTCAAGGCCATCTCCAGGATATCCTCTGCATCACGAGCCTTTCCGAGACATTCAGGATTGAGTAAGTCGGCGAGTTGTCCGCAAACGGGCTCCACGCCGCAAATGATGCTAACGCTACGTGCGTTCATTCGGACATTCTCCAACATCAGTGACAGCAGATACAACATCACGAGCGTGAACAACACGAAGTTGATCGGCGTGTCGAACAGCCATTCCGGTAGGGAACTAAGGAAGTCCATGGTGAGTTTTCCTGCAGAGAAAAATAGTAGATCTTCAGTACCGATTCGTCATCGGTAAATTAGGCGAGGTCCGATCGTGCGAAGGGCCAATGTGAATCTTCGGGCCGCCGAAGGTTTTGGCCAGCCCGGAACGGATCGCCATGCGAGGGTTTCCATCCAGTCCCTCTCAGCCCCGAGTTCGATTGAGTCTGAGACTCCGCTCATCCACAGAAAGCTATCAACGGTATCTTCAAGCAGTCGGGGAACACCCGAGTTATCCCTCTGTTGAGCTGCGGCTGTCGCTACCCCAAGAACCACTTCCAGATCTCCCTCGTGACCTTCCACGCCATTGCAGACGTGCTCCGCGTGTCTTGCCCAGGTGCGCAAGCTTCCTGCAGAATTCATCTCGAACTACTGCCCGTAATTCGTGTGAGTAATGTGAGTGGGTCAGATTGGCGAGCGCGACTCCCCGAAGCACGATGCGCGGCGAGTTGGTCAAGCTCAATGGCCAATGCGAACTGAAGCGTCGTCATCAGGGTATCCCCTAAAGCCAAAGACACTCGAGCTGACAACAGACGGTCTCGCTAGACAGCAGATTTACTGCGTCGTCCTCTATGACGATTCAATGATGCTGATGGTCGAGATAAAACTCAAAGATTATGAGCTGCTAGCCGTCCTAGACGGATCCGCATCGAGGAAAGTATGAGTCAGAGCGGTCTTCTCCTAAAGCCATGTAACCCGAAAGCGCCGACCAACCTGCACGGGTTCCGTCGTGAAGGGAGCACTGCCCTAACCAGTCACGCCGGACATGCTACCCAAGCACTGGGCTTAAAAGGTTCGAAAGGCGAGACTTGCTTTCCTTCGAGCGGTTCCGTGAGAATTAATATATCTGCTGTTAGCCGTGTCCAACCCAGTTGGAAGCCGTTCGGACTGACAATTCTCCCTAGAGACGACTCCACAACTACGCTCCTCACTCAGTTCACTCGCGGCAACCTAGAAGCTATCGAATGCGTGATCTCGACCGCTCAGTGAAATGATCAAAACCGGAGCCATCTGAAACAGACAGCAGTTGCAGAAATGCTCGGAGAATAAAATCGAGGAAACCCGAGCCAGCCTGAAGTTCAGGGGTCAGCAGTCTGCGATCTCTCCGCGAACCTCAGATGTAGGGGAGCTTCACATCTTCTCCAAAATCGGATACATCGTCCTCACTCAGCTCTCAACGAACTCATGAACCACATTGTCTCTGACTACGCGTTGATTTCTCTCGGTTCTGATGATTTCCTCTACCTGAGATCGCAGCCCAAATCGATGCCATTCTGCTCCGGACCTATGTTATGCGACCGCAGTATCGCGTCCGGAGACGATCGGCCAGTCGACCAGATGGGGTGGGTGAGCTCCGACGCGGTGTGTTCTTGTTAGGCAGCCAAAGCGACTCGGTCGCCATCTGGACCGGGGGTTCCAGCGACTGATGCCTCGATACGATCGGTGCGTCTACACGCTCACCCAGAAACACGCACGCGCAGCAACAGCCGCAAGTTCGACTGCGCTCTGCGTCGGAATATCGGCAGGCACTGCACCAGAAAACCAACAGGCAGGACAAGTAAGCAAGTGGGAATTCCGGAGAAAACAACCTTCGGCAGAGGATCGGGCCAGACGAAGACGACGATGCGGCCAACGTATAGAACTGCGTCGTAGAAGATGACGGCACTCGCACCGCCGCGCAACCCTGATGCTGATTCCAGCAGGCGCGTAGAAGGCGCGCAAACTCTTTCTGCAGGTTGGCGGCTGCCAGCCAGTCAGCAAGTCTGTCTGCCTGCTTGCGAATCTTGCCCGCTTGTCTTTCGAACCGCTGTTGCCAAGGCGTAGCATTTCGCCGTACGGGATCCCAGTCGGCGACGAAGACGGCGTCCGTTAGAACAATGAGTCTCGAGCGGACCGGCCTGGGCGACTCTCCGATCTGCATCTGCTGTTCATTCATCAGCTAGCAGCGATCGTCGAATCCCATCAAAACTGATGTAACCGTTACGGCAGTCGACTGGTCGGTCGGTCATGGCTCGCCAGTATCGTCCTCCGTCGGCTCGCTGGCTGCGTGTTTCCTCCTAGAAAACCGAGGAGGATTCTGCGGCGAAGTTCATCGCCGGCTGGACTGGTGAATCACAAACGTCGGATATTCTCAGCCATTCCACGACGCATGTGCCGATCGCCTCACGGACTCGCGCTCCGTGACGAACATGGAGATTCGTCAGCTGCTCTGCGTGCGCAGCTCAGCTGTGATTTCGACGAGCATATCATGAGACGGACTCGATGACAACGCAATTCAAGCAAACTCCGGCGATTTCTGGTCGAGCTGATGAACGAACATCACCTGTTTAGGAGCGCGGGGATCGCCAAAGCTGCGGAGATGAAAAAGAGCTGAACGCGCGCACGGTAACAGCGAGGATTACGGCAACAACTCACCCTCGGTTCGAATCACTTGCTGCCCAGGTGTTTCCGGAGCGTTTCCAACAGAGTGTCGTTCTGCCGGGATAGTTTTCGTGCACGAGTCTCCTATCTGGCTTCGTTCGACGAGGATGCGGACGCTCTTCTCGGACACGCTCCCCTCAAGAGACTGTGATGCGGACTCGACTGGCGTCGAGCACCACGCCAACCGAACACTCGGTGAAGCTACGCGCCCGATTCGCGGTTTCCGAGAAAGCCACTTCGAGGCGCGTCGGTCAATGCGAGCGCTGGTTCGATGATTCGAAGATCGTTCGCTGGGTCGTTCGCCAAGCGCACTCGTCGAACCACAAGCAGGAATGAACGAATGAACCGAGAAGTACCCTACATCACCACCGCCAACACCGTCCGAGAGAGAGAGAGACTTAGAGAGAACGTCAGTGAAAGAGTGAGTGAACTGGCAGCCGCAGCAGCCAATGACTGACGGACGACTCACTGACGAATGCTGGCGAACTGAGTGAGTGTTATTATGACAACAAAAGATGCGATCGCAGCGACGTGCAAGCGTCCACTCACCAGCCGCGCCACCGGAGTGGCCGAATATTGCTGCGCGTGTTTCGCCGCCTGCTGTCCGATGTCTACCTTCTCTCTTGATGCAGTCGTCGCCTTGTTGTTGATGCTGCCTTTTGTTACTACGACGTCGTCATGAGATTCTAGTCACTCCCTCCAGGACGCATTCGAACTCACTGCGAGTTGATGAATTGTCAGTTCGGGGATCGACTGCCAGCTGCAGCTTGCTGGCCAGCTACGAAGCTAACCATCCAAGCGAGCAACCAACATCAGCATCATCTTGGGGAAACGAGCCTCAGTGACTACGAAGCGATCAGCTGCTGAGAGCGGAAGAGGGGGCCGTGGAAAGGACAGGGCAGCCACTCTGTGCGTTGTAGACGTAGTTGTAGGGAGCCCTCGGGAAAGGGTCGAGCGACTCACGTAGCGCGAAGAAAGAACGAGTCCCAGGACCTAGGCTCAAGACCCGTGGTCCTGCTCGGGCCGGCAAATGATAGCTGCGGCGATTGCGACTCCCGTCACGGGAGCAATTCATCCTTGGCCTGGTATTGTTGGCGTCAGACACACATTCGAGGATGGATTCGAGGGGATTCGAGGATGGAGAGTCATTCATCGATCCATCGGAAGAAACGCACAAGCCGTTGAAGCATTGGAGAAAATGCATCACTAACTCGCATTTGAACCACCCAGTACCAATTCCCTCGTGGAATCGAACGATCTCAGATATCACTACGAATATCTCCATACGTGATTCTCCGAGCAGGAACTTGCAGCCCGGCATGAACTAAGGCACAAGTACATATCATTTTCCGGAGCACAAAAACTTAATTTCCGTACCAAAGGGAACTGACCGCATGTCAGTCAAGCCCCGTCCACCTCTCTGGAGTGTAAAATGGCAGCATCGGTTCTCATCTGGAATTCTAAGCGAAAGTCGCAGCGGTATCGTTTTCCATCTCCCCCTATTGCTGCTTGGAGCGGAAAGAAGGGGCTCCGGAAATTCCATTCCCAGCCCCCCGACCCGAGGATCATCTTCATGATCTGCAACCTCCAGAAATCTAAATCAGAATCTGGGAGTCTGCTGGAAGTCTTCTTGGTCGACCTCGGCCACGGAAGCAACGTTCGAGAAACCGTTTTCCGCGACAATCACTACTCTCGCTCCTTTCCCCGGAAAATTGGTACCGCGGGAAGTGTTTCGGAAAATTTCTCGTTTAACTTGAGCTTCATTTAGGCATCGGTTCCGGGAGCCTCTCAGAAATTTCAGGATTCATTCATTAATTCTTCACGCGCCTCAAAACACAGAGTTGGATGGGCGTAGCCGCGAGTAGCGTCTGAATTCCATGGGATTCGCAAGAATAGGTTACAAACCCAGCTCCAAGAGATCGGAGGGGCAGGGGCTCACGGCTTCATGTTGCTGTGGATATCGTTCAAGAAAGAGAGTCGGCACAACGCGATCGTCTTGCGTTCCCTGGCGATATCGACAAGCATGACGCGCCGTGCTGGAACATCCTTCGGCGGGCACGCTTGCCAGTTGCAGTGTCGCCAGCACGGTGGTCAGCAGCTTTGGGAGCTCGCTGCTGGTTGAGGGAGATCCCGTTCCTTCATGAGAACCGAAAGAGGACATGGACTGTTCGCCTGCAAATGTTGCCCATGTGTGCTCCTCTGACTGCCCTCTTGTTACAAATTAATATTCAACCAACGTCCCAGCTGTGCTCGTCTTTGGAGTGTACCACTCACACGTGTGGATCTGTTCAGCTCCGTGACTATATTTCATGAGAAGAATACGTCCGAACCGAAATGTGAATTGCTGTACTCCGTGCTCTGGAAAATGAGGTCTAGGGCAGAAGCGATTCAATGTTCATCCCCCCATTGATTTTCATTGATTCATTCACGAACGTGCTGTAATATTGGAATTCTCCGTCGAAACATCTGCCCCCGACGATTCTCTCGCCCGGCTTCCTGATAATGAACCAAGGATGCTCGCAGAACCTCGTTCTGGAGGGTCTGCTCGATATTCACGAGACTTCATTGTCGAGGATGCCTAAGACCGAGGATGTGGAGATAACTTGACCCGATACTACTCAGTTCCACAGAACACAGCGTCAGGATTTTCGGGATGTCTACTCACAATGCGAGGAGGCCCTGCCAAAGTGGTCAGACCCATCATCGAAAACAAGCCACTCGTTTCTTCCTTTGATTTTCGGACCCTGCTGTCGGCAGCTCGTGGACCTTCCGAAGCATCTAGAGATTCTGGCTCGATCAGTATGAACTTTCTACCAGCAGAGCATTGTTCTCCAAGAATCTCTCAAAACCTGTAGTGATTGTTCGCCGGTCCTCTATTACCCGAGAATTTGCTTCGAACGAGAGAGAACACCCGCTCGTTCAAAATTCTAGTTTGAGACGCCATTGAATCCGATGGATCAAGCCATGAGTCTGACGCTCTCGGCAGTCCTTTAGCTTCGAGAAATCTGGGCATTTCGGGGAACCCAGAACAACCTCATTTCGGTCCATTTTCGAGGGTGCGAAGGTTCCCGAAGCGAGACCTCCGGACGCTTGTGGGCTGGCCCTCCCGCATAAATCGGAGCGGCGTCGATGGCACGGAGCCATGATCGATTGTATTTAAAGTAATATCGCGGCACTGTCCCGCGATATGAATCTCTGCGGGCGATTGTGCTGGACGCTGAGCTCTAGACATCAGGGGATTTGAAGAAATCGGGCAGAACTCTCCAGAGGTGCTTCATCATTTATTCGGTTCAGCTCGTTAGCATTTAGCTGAAGCAATCGAACCTAGCAAATGAACGCGAACATCCCCAAACTTTGCGCGCATGCGCCTAGAGTACCGCCCCGGTTGGGGAATAGCTCTTCAACAATGGAGGAATGAACGAAGTTATTCTGAACGAAGAGATCATACCTCTCGCCTGAGCTCTTATCATCTCGTTAACCAGGATTATCCGTTGAGGCACATTTCTATACCAATTCGTAGCAATCACTCGACGTCATCGATATCTATGACCTCGAGCTCCGCATCCTGTTGTTTGTCCCGTGGGTTTTGCTCGGGCGGTTTCTTCGCTGCAGCGGTCGTTGACGAGCTCATCTTCAAAGTTTCCTGCTTATCGGCTTTGGTCGACTTCACGATGTTCTCTAGCTCACGGGCTGCAATCGAAACTTGATGAATATTGAGAGCGCGAACTCCGTGCGTGAGCGACTAATGAGGCCGAGGAGGACTGGGAAACGATTATTTCACGATGAGGATCGGAGCCTAGATGATTCCCGTTCGATCACCCGCTTTGCTATCAGGAGCAGCCAATGAGGATCATCAGAGCTATGCGCCTTTTCGATCTTCATCGCATTCCGGATTTGAGTCGGGAATCCCGATCACGGGGAATCGATGAGAGGAATTCCCTGTGAGCCAAATCGTTCGCAGAGATGATGAGCGGCACTGGGTGTTGTTGGGATAGGAAATGAACTCGGGTACTGATTCTCGCGAGCCGGGTTGCCCGGCAGAAACTTTTTCGCGAGTTTTGATGCGGGAAGTCTGGTCTCATATGGGATTGAAGAGACACGTAACGATAACGCAAAGGGTTCTGCCCCCCCCCCTCCTCTATGGAAAACCATCACGTGTCGAATGGCGCAATCGAAATCGAGCGGTCATTGAACTTCGAGAACGAGGAAATTTTCAAGGAGGAAGCGTCGCGGAAGACATCATGCGTTTCCGGGGAGCCTTTCGCTGATCGAGTGAGATATTCGGGAGCGGAGAGCTTCACAGAACCTCCACGGAAAGCATCAGAGTTGGATTCGAGACTGCGTTCGGAACTCTGGGGTGTCCGACGAATCACAGAGACAATAGAACTAGTCAACCAGTAGGGAGGTTTCTCCAAAAGAGTCTCTACGCAGTCGAAACTCTGACTTAGATATGACCGGTCTCCCATCGAGAATCGCCGTCCCCTCATTCGACGCTTCCTCCTAGAGCACGCTGATTTGAGATATCTGCGGGGAATCCACGTGTTCGGTGGAAACACGATCTTCTGTCGAGTCACCATGAACACGCGGATGGACTCTCAAGGTGGTACGCTCTCAACGATCTTCTCGCCTTTAACGAGTTCTTCATCAAAGAACCCGTGGTCCGAAGTCTTACCAAGATCGGGGTTGCGTCTCGCGCAGAGTAGCACATCATCTGTTATGACTTTTTGACGCTTGGCATTCTTCGCGAAAGCTTCTAGGTCCGCAGCGAGAATCGGGATTCTGCTGGAAGTCGACTCGTTATAATGAGGGGATCATCTAGGGTCAAAGGTTAGTGGTTTTCCGCTTGGAGACGAGAATAGTCGCTCGTTTTCTGGAAGACCAATAGAGACTCTGAGCGAGTCGACGCCGGGAACGAACAAAAGGAATATCAAAGCTCGTACTTCTTGAAAACCAGGAGTCCGGCCGCAGACATAACCTCCCGAGAGAAGTTTATAGTGGGTAAGGGATTCCCGTAAACATCTCGAGTGACTTCCTGGGCAGATGCTTCGAGGATTTTGCCCACCGAGTATTGAATGGCTGCTTGATACCTCTGCTGAGTGTCGCGATCGAGTCGAGCCATCTGAAACAGAATTCTAGTCTCAACGAACAGCGATTTCCGATACGGATGTTGGCCGCAGCACGCACTCCGCTATGAAAAGGCTCACCGAGCTCAGGAGTCCCCCGAACACAACATGAATGGCCCTCCCGTCTTTTTGAAGAACTCGGAAGATTTATTCAAATATCTTTTGTAAACAAACCGTTGCTCGTGAGCAGTCCCTACACGAGCGGCTCAAATGATCCCTTCCTCCTGACGGCAGGATTCGTCCTCAAACCGCAGAGTTCAAGGATCAGGCTCGGAGGCAATTAAATCTTTCAAGAACGCGACTTCTTTGTCGAGCTTCTCTTTCAACTCCTTGCGCATGCCCCGCAGAAGGGCCATGTGCGCACTGTTCCTAAGTTCGCCGTCTTTGTGCTCTTTGTCAAGAGCCTCGGCGAGCATGTCCAACTGTGTTCTGTAAAAATGCTCAAGCCCTTGCATGTAGATGTTGTGCTTGTCCGCCTCGAGATACCGCTCGTCTGCGAGGTCCTTCTTCAGACTCAGGAGCTGTTCTTTTTGAATCCTCATCGCTTCCACGAAAGTCTCTCGGAGGAGCTTCTCCTCGGCGAGCCGCATTTTCGCCTCCTTACTCCTCTGGAGTCTCTCGGCTTCCAGTTGGACGTGGGCTAACTTGGTGGCTTGAGATTTGGCATGCGTTTGCAGGTTCCGTACCGTTTGAGTTATCCCTGATGAACCGAAAGGAGAGCGTATTATTCTGTGCGTAGACTCTTCCAGCGCTTCATCGGGGACCATTCGCTGGATCAAGTGAATCTTCGACTTTCGAGCGGGAGAGCTTTTTGCTCCCGGTGCAGATCTTTACCTTTCTGAGCTTTCAGCAACGAAATCCGGTTCTGGTTCGCCGCCTCGGCTCGCATCTGCTTAACTCGAGCAGTGTGGTTTTCTATCAGGTTTTCGTAATCGCGTTCCAGTTTCTTGGAGCCTGATTCGGAGACTCCGTGAGACTTCATCCATTGCATGTGCTGATCGTATTGCTTACGCAGAACACGAACAAGATGGGGCGAAACCTGAGTTTCTTCAATGACCATTTCCACAACATGATCTCCATCGCTTCCATCCGGCTGGTTATCAAGTCCGTTCTCTGGAGGCGGCATCCTGTTCGGCTTCAAATCAACAGTGACTGATTTGATGACGTCCTTCCTGTGAGCTGGAAAGGTTACTCGCGGGGGCGGACGACTTGAGCACGCCACCGTTCCTTGTCGAAGTTTATTCGAAGCTTCCACAGCGGTCGCTCTGACCCCTCGCCTGGCTTCGAGACGCTGCCCGACGGCAGTTGCAGCGTTCTGTTCCATTCGTTGAGCTTTCGAGGGTCGAATGTGACTCGGAAGCCGTGTATTGCTCGCTGCAGTACGTATCGGAGGAGCTTCAGTGACACTGTTGCTGCTTGTAGACGATACTTCCGGTTCACGCAGAGTGCCAAGGTTCGCTGCGGTGCCCGATGATTCCATGAGTTTGTGATTCGATAGATACTGGCAGAGCCGGCAAGCGAATTCGATTTCTTGGGTGGCTTCGGAGAACAACGTGGAGCGACTCAGGGATGACGTTCCGGGACCTAGAGAAAACTTCCAACGTTAATACGTTCCGAGTGGGGATTCCGGAGTGATTGACGGAAAGATCATGGCCTTGGTTATGAAGCGAAGTCGGTGCGGGAAGACCCATACCTGAATCGCAGGTACTGCAGGAACTCTCAGAGCTGAAAAGACTGTCGCTGCTGGAGCTGTGTGAACTGCTGGAACTGCTCGAGGCCTCTGAGGGAGCCAGGGAGCTCATTGCGGAGTGCAAACTTGTCTGACAGCTTTCAGCTGTCGTCATCTCGTCGCTCGTCGTTGTGACGCTGTCGTCTCTCAGGTGAAGACATGTCGTCAAAATTTCCAGAACGTCATAAAGCGCCTCAGTTTCCCCGGCCGCAAGATCCGCCGGTTTGATGTGATCGAGAGGAGCATGTACGACTTCATCGCCAAGGATCGCAACCAGCTTCGAGAGCTGATCGACGGGGGACAAGTCCGGAGGCAACTGAATCGCCGTGACAGCCGTGAACAACTTCACGAGAAGTGAGGGCGAAGGCTCCTCGACAGAAACGCCAATCTCCGAACAAAGCTTCCCCAGAAGCTGGTTTGTTGCTTCCGAAGTGATTTCCATATTGTTCAAGAGAGCTCCGAGTTAGAGCGACGATTGCTTGAGATTCAGCGCTTGATTCCGTGTCGGAAGGGAGACCTCACCGTGCAGAGGCTCGTTCGACGACTTTCCGTTAGAAACAGAGTCAACCTCATTCGTGAACTGAATAAATCTGGAAGGAAAACCTCTCCTCATGGCGATAACAATCGCAGAGCGAAACGGATACGGAATCCGGCGCGAAGAAAAGAACGATTCAAGAACTCCCGGACGTTGTTCTACAGCGATACGCCAAAGAACGATTCAACTCAGATTCCAGAGCATCTTGGATTGAGAGCCGAGTTACCGGTCAACCTTTATGGAACAATCTGACTCCTTCGGGAGATCTGAGAGCTCGAGCACTCTTACCGTCGATTCACCGCACGCTGCCACTCGAATCTGTTCCTCCGAGAAAGCACCACAGCCGCGTCACTCGAGTGTCTCGTGAAGTGCGTTTTAGGAAACGCACCTTACCGGCTCTGAATCCTTCCAGGCAAGCGCCGAAGGCTCGGTGGAAACTTCGCTTCGCCGTTATTCCTATTGTTGTTGCGCGCTTCGAGCTTGGTTCTAAGCGCCAGGCGACGAGAAATTCAAACTTTGAAGCCCGCCAACTTTCGTTTTGGGTTGTTCCTTCGACTCAAGTCAACAGAGGCCAACTTTAGCTTGATGCAAGTTCCACCCAGCGCGACAACGGACCGGGAGGAGTGCCTGGATACCTGGCCGAGGAAAACCCTTCGAGCTTACAGCACACAGAGATGCAGTCCGATGCTCCTATCCCCTACAGTCTCCTGCAGTTCTGTTCCGACTCCCCTGTGCTCTCGCTAGCGTACAATCCCGAAAGACGCGGTCATCCTGGGTGCGAGACATCTCTCGACGGTCTCAGTCCCGTTCGTCCATACTCCAAAGCTGCTGCATCGTTGAACTATATACAGATGAGTATTCCGATGGTTGACAGTGGTAATGTCTGCGAGTTCAAGCCGCAGAGGTAGGCACAGTGCGGCCGATTCCAACCGCCATCAGGATTCCGTCCCACACACCAGCTCCGCCGCCGCAGCGACGAATAGCAGAAACAGCTTTGATTCGCTACCAGGAAAGCAGCCAACCAGCCAGCCGTCAGCCAGCTGAGAGATAGTGTTGTGTGCTAGAGCAAACGAGACACGACGACTTTCGAACGACTCTGTTTCTGCCGAGCTTATTTTTGAGTTTCTCGTCGTGAATTTCGAATCGATTTCTGTTTTTCCGAGTGCCTCCCATCCGTTGAGCGTGATCTGAGTACAGACAGCGTCTCAGCGACGACCGATTATCGTGACCGCACGTCCAGCGACGACTCCCGGCAGGGCCAGTGAGACTGACGAAACGAGAAACCCAATAGGGCTGCGAAGGATGACGAAGGCGGTACAGTCTCGGAGCGTCTCGCGCGACTGACCCACGTGATAATGTGAAACCAATCTCGCTGAAGACCTAATCGTCGTCAAAGAAGCGGACCGTCATCGCCGCTGGGTTCCAGATCAACGACGACAGCGACGTCGACGACAGCAACAACACCAACTTTGACGTCGACGTCCAGTCTGTCGGATTCTCGCCCACCCCGCAACGGACTCGTGACTGGAAGAGTTGAAGGAGAGCCGAACATCGTATCAATTCCAAAAAAACAATGAATCCGCTGCGCCGGCCGCCCATTCTCCGACCGCCGTCGTTGTTGTCGACCCTTGTGGTCGGCATCATTCTGCATGGCATCATATACGTCGACTCCGTGTACGCGGAAATCAGCGCTAACAAGAAGAACGCCGACCAGCTTTCTCAAGATTCTCCTAGTCAAATTTCTGACCCAGCCCTGGATGGGTCGATCTCCGAATCCCCGCCGATGGAACCGAGGATTCCTAGCACACTACCTACGACATTAACGAGTGACACCGAGAGAAAAGCGATGGCTATCTACGAGTCGGCGATGACCGTGCTGAATGATTCGTCGCGGAGCGAACGGCCTCGAGCTTACCTCATCCTAGAGCAGGCCGCGAACCTAAATCACACGACGGCTAAACGAATGGTTGCAATCGCGTATTTATTCGGATCTAATGGGCTGCCGTTCCGACCGGCCGTCGCCAAAGAGTTCTTCGAACAACTCGCCGAGGACGGCGATCCAGAGTCTCAACTCTACCTTGGTTTCATGCACTCCTTCGGACTCGAAACGCCCCCGTCGCAAGCGAAAGCGCTCATCAGATACACGTTCGCCGCTCTGGGCGGCAATCATCTGGCGCAGATGGCCTTAGGATACCGTTTGTACGCCGGTGTTAGCGTCCTACAGAATTGTGAAGCTGCCCTCGATCACTACAGACGAGTTGCGAAAATCGTCGAAAAAAGCTTCTCAGGTCAATCTCCATCCAGTACGACGGTAAGGATACGTCTGTCTGACGAGTACGAGAACCCCTCGAAGAGCTCGTCCAACCAACTAGACGATGATCTTTATCAGTACTACCAATTCCTTGCGGACAAGGGAGACGTACAGGCGCAGGTGGGACTTGGCCACCTGCATTACCAAGGAGGTCGCGGGGTTCAGCAAGATCACACCCGGGCGATGAACTACTTCAAACAGGCAGCGCAAACTGGAAATGCGAACGCAATGGCTTACTTGGGCAAAATGTATCTGGAGGGTGGGAAAACCGTGCCACAAAACAACGAAAGTGCGTTCAAGTATTTCCAGATGGCCGCTGATAAAGGGAGTTCCGTAGGACAGGCTGGACTCGGTATGATGTTTTTGTACGGCAAGGGTGTTCCAAAGGACTACGAGAAAGCTCTGAAGTTCCTCACCCTGGCCGCCAACCAAGGCTTGGTTGACGGGCAGCTAGAACTTGGAAACATGTTCTATAACGGTCTCGGTGTCGAGAAGAATTACAAACTTGCTCTCAAGTACTATAAGCTCGCCTCGAAACAAGGCCATGCGTTGGCGTTCTATCATTTAGCAATGATGCATGCGAGAGGGATAGGCACTCAGAGGAGTTGCGTCAATGCCGTTGACGGTTTCAAGGTACGTACCCATGGTCTGTCTCCCGCGAATCATATTCTCCTCCGACTTGCTTCTCCTGAGATTCATATCGAGAGCGGGAGTCTCTAGAACAATTTCCCCCTTGCAGTTAATGGCTGAGCGCGGGACTTGGATTTCGGAAATCAACGAAGCGTACCAAGATTACAAAGCGGGTCGTATCGATCAAGCCCTCGTCCGATACGCATTTCTGGCCGATTTGGGTTACGAACACGCCCAGAGCAACGCTGGTTTCATACTCGATCGTGGCGAGAGCAGTCTATTCGACAGAAATCAGTCTCTGGCGAGGGCTTTGAGTTACTGGTCGCGAGCCGCGTCCCAGGGATACGTTGTCGCGAGATTGAAGCTCGGTGATTATCACTACTACGGCTACGGAACGGAACCCGATTATACCACGTCGGCGTTCCACTATAGATTTGCGGCCGAGAACGACCGTAATCCTCAAGCCATGTTCAATTTGGGTTTTATGCATGAACAAGGCTACGGAATGGCGAAAGACATTCATCTGGCCAAACGCTACTACGATTTGGCCGCGGCCACGTCCTCTGAAGCACAGGTGGGTTGCGTAGGCTGGAAGCCCTGGATATAGATATTCTTGTATTGATTGATCGCTGCTCACTGCAGCGACTGTTCAGAATGGTGTTGCCTACGAGCATCTCTCGTTTCAGGTTCCTGTGATGTTCGCCTTGATGAAAATGGCAATTATTTATGGATTCGAGTACTTGAATCATTTCCGTTGGGACAACATGG
>JAQZDE010000061.1:0-25000 GCA_037576195.1 Phytoseiulus persimilis | reverse complement strand
CATCACAAACTTACAATGTTGCTTCTGAGGCGACCAAGTCGGTGTATGACGAACAGCGTTTCATGGCGGTTGTATCTTTAGCTGGTTTGTCATATAAGAAGTGGAGATATTTCGAGTGCGCTGGCCGTTGCCGAATTTCGCGAGAAAAGCAAGGAGGAATGTCCCTGTTCGTAAATAATAGTCTATGTGAAAAATCTAAATGGGCTCATTTGAGAAGCCTTGTAAAGTATGATTATGAATGATTACGTTTTGGTAAACACAGGAAGCGAGGGTTTACCGAAACCAGAAGCCGCGACCGAAATGAAGGTATTAATTTCTAATCGAAGAGAGTATAAATAAAATGACCGTACGATGGAAAACGATAATAATTAAGATAATAATAAAATTATGAGAGAGGAATCGCAAAATGGGATTTTTCATTCCGCTGACTCGTTGATCGAGATTCCCGTATTTTTCCATGAGGCTATCGGGGGCCGTACTCGCAGTCCGGATCTCCGGTCTGTGGAATGATAGCTCCATGGACCCGCGAGACGGGTTCTTGGGGATCCTCCTACCGAGAGCTGATGCTCCGAGCGACCCGGGAATCAATCTGAGAAGTTTCGAGCATGCTGACTTTCCTCAATCCGTTCGATATGTCGACCGCACCCCAAGATCCCGCTGACAAGACTGACCATCTTCCACCTCTATAATCGGAATGCCACATGAGAATGCGAAAACACGACATTTTTTCTCATTGTCACATGGGTCTTTATTTTCCATCGCAGTGATTTCAACTCGTTTCTACAATGATATGGTTACGTTCGTAGTTCCACTTCGATGCAACTTCATTTTCGTCTTGAATACAGATAAATATGTCCCGATTCGCGAAGGTAGAAACGAGGTAAGTTTGATGCTCTTGATGCGGTGTCGCGTTGTCTTTGCAATGAACCGTCATCTCCACCACGACGAACAACAAGTAGTTCAACTTTTGCGTTTTAAAAGAAGGCACTCCAGAAAGGCATCATTGAAGTTTGGGTATTGGAACCCCATAAAAAGCAACATTGGCTAGAATTACATTTAGTAAAGGTTTCATCTTTCCTGTAGAATAGAACGTTTCCGGTTTCCGTTTTCACTTCGTGTAGAGTCTGAAATCGGTGAAATAATCTTCACAACATCATTTTTACCGGCTGTCATCTTGCTCATATCCTCCTCGTTGTAGATGGAAGAGAATTCCAGAGAGACCTTCGTCCAAACACTCCGAACGGACGAGAGGACACCGCTAGGCTGTCGCGAGGATCGGAGCAGATTGAAGATTATGATCGGAATATCAGCAATATATCAACGCTAGCTAAAGTCTACCGAACTCTGACTAAACAACACATTGAAGTCGGCTTGGTTCTTTCTCGGTTTCTCCTTAAATAGCTTTTTACAGTTTTTCTTCCTCCACGATAAATGCCTGTCCTGTCTACGGACTCGTCCATCAGTTGATCCACCCTTGAATCTGCCCTCCGGAATAGTTCCACAGTAAAATCAAGGATCGTCACCGAGGCAATCAACAGATGAGTCTCACTCTATTACAATCCGGTACTCGGTCAATCAGACATTCGAACTTTTCAAGGTTCGCCGCATATCGCGCATCTCGCAGTCCTGGATTCGACCAACAAGAGCGATTCGATGTCCCTCGTCGTCGGGATTCGTCTGTGCGTCGGTCTGCTCTCTATTGATATGAGGAAGGCTGCGCGAAAAATCCAAGTTCGTTCTCAACCAGAATCGAATGCCGTCTTCTTCAAAACTCTAATCTGGAATAAGCAGCTGCGCAGAAGTTTTAAGCTCGTGCATGCCGGCTCTCAAGGATCTTCGAGGAAGGTCGCCGGTCTTGGCCGACTTCGACCCCGTCCGCGGTTTCGGATCGCCAGGCCTTTGGTCGAGATCACCTCAGTTTCCGAATACTTCGACATTCTGGCACTCCCTGGCAGGACTAGCAGGCTTGCCAAGCATCAACTGAGTCCCGAATTGTGAATCACTGCCTCCATCAGCTACACAATGACTCGCATACGCAACGACGACCCAGCGATGGATCCTGGCCCACCTCAGTCGGACAATGACGGTATTTGCGTGAAAGCACTCTGAACCGCAGCGAAGGCAGCTATCTGCAGCCAGCAAACGAAAAACCGTCTAGTTTTTGCATGAGACTCGAAACTCAGCCATTGGTGGGCGCATTGTTCGATCTGTCTCGAAATGCGCGATGCAAGGCGTACCTTCTCCTGTTTCAACGTCTGGTAAGGACCACCACCTTCCCGAGTCCAGTGCGGCTTCCGGTAACTCGGGTTCCCGGTTGTCATGTTTCCGTGATTTTTCCTCAGTTTCCCACAAATTTCTCTGGAGGGAATCTTTTGCAAACTGTCTTGATCAAGATTTGAGAAGCGATTCGAAGGAGCCGTCTCTTCATTCGAGGACCTCGGCAATGGCGACGTTGTTATTCGAGTTGTCTTCGGTGCTGGCGATATCGACATCCTCTGGGTTGTTGTTCGGACTCAAATTCACATAGACGGGATCAGTATCACTGTTGTCAGCCAGCGTGACGTTATCGATCGAGCTTGTCAACTGATCTACGTGCCCGACGATCGAATCGACTTCGTTCGTCGACGCAAGAATACCCTTGGTGTCAAACATGCCCACGACTTGACTGAGAGCCACACAGCTCGCGTTCAGTCGACGGCAGATACTGAGCGCCTCGTGAGCTGGAATACTCGGCTTGTGCGGCCCATTGGCGCAACACAGCCCAGGGAACATTCTTTGGTTATCGGGAGGTGACGCATCGCTAGTCTCTGTTACGGCAGCCGCCGGAGCCTTTAGCGCTTCACTGATGAGGGTCTGAAGCTCGCGAGTCGAGCTCATCACGTCAACGATCAGACCTAGCGGATCCCTTGCGGTGTGTTCATCGTGCGAAGTGCGCTTCTCGGAGATTTCGAGCAGGGCCTGTTCGCTGGGCAGACCCATCATCTGCGCCACTCGGATGTACTTTTCTTTCAGGAGACGGAAGATTTCCTCGTCGATTTTCTGCAGCTGCGCGGGAAGGGTGGCGACTTGTTGCGCCGTTTCCAATGACTGAGTTACGGGCGGTTCTACCGTGACCGCAGCCTTGAATTCGAGCAACGAATCTTCTTTAAGAATTTGGTAGACTCGATCTTCTTCGGGTCGACGAATTATGGGCTTCGAAGCGTCTTTCGGCTCCTCGGCGGCCGAGGGCGTTGACGGAGTCATGATCAGAGGCACTTCGAGATCTTCTTCTCGGAGGTACTTGTCTAGGTTCTGGATTTTGTCGAGCCATTTGTTTTTGTCGCTGACGGATTTCGCAACGAATTCGTAGATCGAGTTCTGTTTCAGAGTGACGAGAAAGAAACCAAGTTTGTTGGTAGCCACATCTCGGATCGCGATCGAGTCCTTGTAGTTCTGGCGGGGCACCTCGATGACCGGTGGATAGGTGACTCGCTTATCATCCGACAGATAGATCTGATGGTAACGGAGATGGTATTTGTCGTCTTGCTTCTGGAGTAGGACGAGGAAGTCGTCGAACAGCATCGCGGTGATATCGATCGTCTTCATCTTGGTCAACTTCCACTCTAGAACGCCTTCATGGATGAGTTTGTGCTTCGACAGAGTCGGGTCAGAGAACAACGAGTGCACGACGTGTTGATCTACGTGCTTCTGCTGTTTCTTCTTGCTCCCGCCTTCTGCGTCGGTTTTTTTCTCATCCTTGAAGCGACTCTCGTTGATTGCATCCTTCTCCTTCGGGGGCCAAACTTCAAGGTGTTTTTCAACGTCTCGCACCCGGTTCTGATTGGCAATTTCACCGATGGTTCTGTTGACTTTGGCAAGAATCCTCTTGGAGTTTTCGCGGGCTGAGAATATGTGATCGTACTCTTCGCCCGGCTGGGTATACTTGAGGACTTGGTCGAGGAGCATCGGGTATTTCGTCAGTCTCTGGTGCGACGTTGCGATGATTTCTTTCAGGTGGAGCTTGGCGCACTCCTTCTTCATCGAAGCCTCGGCGAGAAACTGTTGGAGCTTCGGGTCTTTCTTCTGTTTCGCCTTGAGCTCTTCAAGAGCTGTCGTCTGATCCTTGCAGAACGTGGCGATGGCCATTTCGAGATTGGCGCCTCCTTCCCCAGTAAAGAAATCGAGCATGACTCTCCCTACGTTGCCGATGACCGGCTCTGCTTTGCGTTTGGTTTTCATCTTGACATTCAAGTCCGAATGAATTTTGATCAACTCCTGCAAGTTGGGGAACAGCTTATCGAGAAGCGACTGATCGAGCAGCTTGGTGAGAGGCTTGTAGTAGACAGAGTTGAGAATTTTGAGTTTTCGAACATGTAGCCTCTCTGTGTGAAACAGTTCGTTGAGTACTTCTTGGCGCTTTTTCTCTTTTGGCTTCATGAGGCGGACCGTCTCGAAGTCAACGAGATCCGCCCACTTCGGGAGCTCGTCCTCACAGTCCATATCACTGTCGGAGTACGCGGTTTTTCCGACGTTGGGTCTGTCGTCTGCGACGTCAGACTTCGAGCGAGGAATATTCGGGTCGGAGCGCTTTCGGTACGAATTTCGGTTCTCCCGTCGCTGTCGGAAGCTCTCGGATCGGACAACGGGCTTGTTGGCTGCCAACGGAGAGCCTCCGGAACCACCAGAGAGCTTATCGAGATCGGTGGCCGAATCGTTATCGTGACTCCTGAACATGTTGGTGGGTCGTCTAGCCGGTTTCTTGGCTCTGGTTCCTTCGCCGACGCACGTTTCTTCGACGTTCTTGAAGCACTGTTTGTGGATGTTCATCTCGCAGCTGGAACATTGTAGACCTTGATCTCCGACTCCCCAGAGAATATCCTGACAAGCACTGCAGCTGGTCACGCGGTTGTAGTGCTGACCCTGGAAGCTATGACCGAGGGGTGACATCATCACGGGCTTTTTACTTCGTTGCGGAAAAAGCTTGAGTCGAAACTTTTCTTTGGACACAAAGGTTGGTATGTGCTCTAGGGCTTTGAGGCCAGCCTCGCTTTTGACGACCGTTAACTTGAGAACGGTCGCGATCGCTGATAGCATGGCGCTCTTTTGGTTCGGCAGACTGTCCACCTGCTCTTGGAGAGGAAGCAGAGATCGACACAAGTTCAGCAGAATCGTCTCCCAATTCTTCAAGATGTCCGAGGCGGAATCGCCGCCGCTGGCATCAATCATACTCTGGCTATAGTCGACAGTTTTCGATTCGATTTCACGTTGGAACTCTTCTATTTGAGGCTTGAGGAAACTCGTTGCCGTCATGCGGGCTCTTCCGAAAATATCGCGGAGTTCCATTTCGTTGATTTGAAGATTCTCGTCCACCAGCGTCATATAGGAATCGATCGTTTGCAGGACGTCGTCTTCGAGAGCCGGGTCTATACAGAGAGGGGCGTTCGGGGCCAGAAAAGTAGAAGTGATTTCGTAGGCCCACTTACACATGTCCTGCGGTTTGCCACTCTTGTACTGCTCGACGATCACGAAGAAGAGGAAAGGCGCAGGGTTGATGTTGTTCTGGAGGAGATAATGTAGGAACATGGCGACTTCGATCGGCTGTCGTAGCATTTTCCAACCTTTCAGAAGGGATTCACCGAGGTTCACGGCTCCACCCTCGTCGTACGTCGAAGACGTCTGGTCGACCAGCAAGCACACACCGGCGTCGCTCTCCGTCGAGTCTTGGTGTTCGAAAGACCCCCTCGACTCGCCGCAGACGTCTTGAGCGCCGGCATGCGCTAATGGCAGCGGGGGCAGAGGTCGGTTCGCCATCGGCTTGGTGATGCCGCACTGCTGTTGCTGCTGGAGCAGGGGCGAGCTGTCATCATCGTCGAACTCGAACGCCTCGTTTGGGGCTCCCCCAACATCTGCAGATTCCCCAGTTGGAGGCTTGGAAAGGCTATCGGACACAGGACTGGTAGGCCACTGCGCTGTCTCATCATTGGGGCTTCTGTAGATGAGGGAGTCTGGGGACGATCGCTGGCGTTGATGGTTTCCAAGAAGGTTTCCTCGAGGCGGCGTGGACAGCGAAGACAGCGACGGAGGAGTTCCTGACGACGAGGTGATGTTTTCCATCGAGGCCGAATTCGCCATTCTCGTTTGAGATCCACTCTTCGTTCGGCGCGGGGCCTGCTTCACGAGGCTATCAGGAGTGGCTTCCCTCGACCCGGATTGTGGGGGAGTCGCAGCGAACTTTGACATCTGTTTCTTAAGACTGTCAATTGTGCGTAGAATGTTTTCATAGTCGCTGCGGAGCATCGGATCGGCGGTCGTGTCAGCTGAAATCTTCAGCTCCAGTTCTTCTTTCTGTCGGAGAGATGCGCTCAGCATTCTCTGAACTGTTTGGAGAGTGGTGCTGTTACACTGAGCCATGATGTCAGCATCGACAGGCTGTGGGGCCGTGATATGGTCTGTGCGTCCGTCATCTCGTTTCGCGCTCTTCGTTTGATTTGGGGTCAGGCTACCTTGAATGAAGCTGGTTCCGCGATGCAACGCTGGGAGAGGCCGCTGCTGAGTCGGGGGATGCTGACCGGGAGACGGCCCGATCAGAGTCAGGGCCACATACTGGCCGCTCCGGATCATCTGCACTACCTCTTGATGGTTTGCGCTAGTGACCAGGGTACCGTTCACTTTGAGGATGCGATCTCCTTCCTGAACACCGGCCCGGGCGGCAGCGCCGCCGGGAATGACATCTTGCACGAATACCGGGTTGTCACCCAAGACTGTGAGGCCGTAACCTCGTTCGTCTCGCTGCACAATGACACACCGGGGCACTTGCTGAATATTGTGCCCGACCTCCGAAGGCGCTTCCGGCACGGTAGGGGGGCCTGTCGGAACATGAGACATACTCCGCCGAGTGAGATTGTCCCCCTTGCTGAACGATGCTAATCGCAAGCGATCCATAGCTGAGGTTTGGGGGCGGAGCTGGGGAGCAGTTGCTGCGTCAAACAGGTTGATGACTTTACTGTCGGGCTCGTTAGGTCAGCTGAATATAAGGCACTGGAACGGGTTCACTTGTCGTCTGAAAGGCACTTTTGGCAGAGTCCAGGCTGTCGTCAATTCACTAACGACGATCACTTGTGCCTCCGTGTGAAAATAGCTGACTCTGTGTGGTGATCGCCAGAGTGTGATGTCACGAGACGCCGACGAGGGCTTCGGGAGCGTCCGATCAAATACAGCACCAGGCTGGAAGGCTCTTCTGAGAGATTTATCTTCGCTAATAATCGATTCGGGCGTTTTTCAGAGGGCATTTCCCCCTGACTTATCCTGCTCTCTCTCGGACAGGAGGAGGAGGAGCAGTAGAAGGAGGAGGAGGCCACCACCTCCACTGCGAAAGTCAAGCCTCTCGAGATTTTATGGGACTCCAGTCGGGATCACTGCGGTTCGCACTGACGCAGCGGAGACGAAACTTCGGGGTGAAACTATGACGAGTCGTGTGAAGCGCACACGGGATAATGTTCTGCCTACTGTGCTGCTGTTGCTGCTGCTGTTATTTATGATTAAGTAGCCCAGCAGTAGGCAGCCATCATCTAATATACACTACACACACACAGCAGATTCTCTCTACTTCTCATCTCAGACACACAGCCATTTTGGTTGTTTACTCGCACCGCCGGGAGGTCTTTAGCGGGAAGGCGGGTCACGCCGATCGTCAGCGTCGAATTCGTCTTGGCGGCAAGCTTCAACAAGTTGTTCGGTGGAAGGCAGAAAGCGATCGCTCAGAGATATTCATCTCTCGGGCCTAGTGGAAACTGTCTCTGATCATAACGTGTTGTCAGCTATGTGTCGGCGAAGCAATCCTGGTGGACAATTCGTTGCGGCTTACGGTACTTCGGGACAGATTCTCTCTCTTCACGGGCTCTCTTTCTCACGTTGTCTCGCCTGCAGAGCTGGCGATGTGCGGGTGTCGGCGGTCGAACTGTGCATCTATCTGGCTGTCTGACTTCCCTCATTCTTCCCATCGTACGGGATGGCGGCGTGGCATCAAGGAACCCACAGAAAAAAAGTATCTCGGAGAAAACTGATTCATCTGCTGTATGACAGCATGACTCACAACCCATGCAGAATTCTGAGGTTGACTGTCGCCGGCAGGGGTGCAGTCTCACTCTTCAGCTTTTTCTAATGGAAAATAAGAGCCGTACGAATCTCGGCTCCCGGACACTCCGCCGCATTCTGCATAGAAACTCCATCCTACCTGCGTTCATTTCCCCTTCGGGTGCCATGTGAGCTCTTGGTTCTCCCATCCTGAAGAAATGGGGCTGCGTACTCCCACACCCTGCGGTTAATGAGGACAACTTCGGCTGCATTCCCGGCGCACTATGGCATCTGCAGCGTGGATCTAGACTGACTAGGTAGCGACTCAATCTGCGAGCAGCTCATGATAAATCTCACGAGAGTCTGAAATTTGCGCTGAATACTTCGAGAGTGAGTCACGAGTCGCGGCGCGTGTAGTTTGCAACTGGGAACAATGACCCGAATTCTCAAAAGAAAAAAGAATCGACCGAATGCCAATGAAGGAGGACGAATGGATGCACAGCGATGGGATCGCGAAGAGCACATTTCGCTCACCATCTGAACCAGGATTTCAATATTCAGACTCATTTGATTCAATAAGCTATGATTTCCCGTCGGAAATGATCATCGAAAGTTGCGGTTCACATGGCAAGTGAAGACTGGGAACTGAGGTCATTATGAATTGCACGTCGAGTCCAACTTTCATTGATTCGCCCGTTAATTCCGTTCACACGTGTCCGTACTTTCCATTCTCCATGTCAATCGGAAGTGGACCCAGCACGCCGACCACAGACCAAAGAGAGCTGGACATTGTCGAGCCCTCTACGAATGGCAGATAGATTTGAATGTCGAAAACACATGGGAGATCGCTCTCTGTTTCCGTTTTCCTCGACCTCGCTCGCATTCTTCCTGAGTCGACGAAACGTGTTTTGCTGCGTCCATTGGAGTTCCTGATTTCTGATGAATAACGCGGTCGAGATTGTAGAGTTTAAAATATTTCGAAGATTTCGCCATAAAATCCAGCCGAGGGATCAGCCGATTCCGGGCATCAAGCCCACCCCGCTATTTCCTCCAAGGTTGCGGGTTTATATTGGCAATCGCAACGAGCACTCATTAACAGTTCGAAGGCGCTCAACGTTTGCGGAGCGATAAACTTCCATGCTTTCAACTATTCCCATGTGAGAAGCCCTACGGTTCCCGTTTATCTACTAAGAGCGTTTCCGGGTCGGCGCTCCTTCGAACGTGTTGCCAAGGGTTTTCGCGGGGGACTCGGAGCGTCTCTGTACTCAAGTATTCCTTCATGAGCCTTGGGGTCGTTTGTCGGCAGAAACCCTCATAACGAGTCGCCTGAAGCGATGCTCGATCGTATATCAGCGGAATATTTTGTCATTTCGAGCTCTCATTGTCAGGCTGTAGGAGTTCACAGTTCTCCACGGAAATTCACTCGGGAAGCCCCATCTTGTTGATCTGAGGAAAGCGTCATCTGGTAGAGTGCGAATATCGTGAGCGACTGCCATCGTCGGCATTCATGCATATATTTTTTCGCAGCCAGGAGCTCGAAAACGCTCCTTCCGCACATGCTCGCTCGATTAACGATTCCAGAGGGACATCGCTTCTCCCAGACCTGAATCATGTCTGTTAGCTCATTCCGAACGGCGACTGGACCGAACAGATGTCTGCTCGGCGTGGGTCTGACACCTAGTCTCATCTCTGCCACCGTGAGTCATCCGGAAGCTGAAAAACTTTAAGAAATTATCCTTCCATTCAGGAGCTTCCCGGCGGGTTAGGTGATGAAGTACTCGATTTGAGCAAGACGACACAAATCCTCGAGAACAAGATCGGCGAGATGGAGGATGGTCAAGATAGCATTGCGGAGAATGCTTCGAAGGATATCAAACGGCACATTCTGGAATCGGGTATCAGCACTCGATCTCCATATCGGTGGGCGAGTCCGGTTGAATAATGATGGACGCCTGATGGACACTAACGTCGAGCTGTGACCGGAAAGGTGCTGCATTATTGTTTGAGAAGTGGAATCCATAGAAACTGCGGAGAAGAAAGGGAGAGAAGTAGGGCAATATGTAATTTGGCGGAGCCCGGCTGACTCACATGGATCTCACATCAGTGTTCCTCGTACTGTTTCTGCTACGACAGCCGACGATTCATTCCGCCAAGACCGGAAGGTGAGAGGAGTTCGGGGAACCGAGTTTCAGAACCCTGTCTCATATGCCGAACAAATAAGCACGATTCCATGGCGATCCTGGTCATTGTCGCTCTGGTGGAGAAATGAGCGTGGCCTGTTTGAGAAGAAAACGCCGGGACCCCGCGGTGGCAAGTTCTGAGGAATAATGATTGTGCCTTTCTATAGATCTCCGCTAAGCGGCGTTGATGTTCGCAAGACTATTTTGGGGATGATCAGAGTCAGCTCAGGAGTGAAGATGTGTGGAGTCTTCGGTGGAGTCTCGAAGTATCCGTCAGAGATTTATTCGTCTTGCAACCAGAGGTTTGACATAGGTCGACAAAGACGCCATGGGCGCTGTTTCAGCCGTTTATGACATGCGGATCCCCGTTATATGCCCCAAATTCCCAAAGATTCTCAATTCTTAGAGGCGTTAGAATGGGACGTTGGAACGATATGGAGAGAGGGAAAACTCGCGGCTGCCCAGGAATGACCAAGAAACGTCCATCCCATCTGATGACCTTCAGGCGCCGCACTTGGTTGGAGTATTCGCCGCTCATGAGGGACCGTGGTTTTCAGAGAGGTAGCCATACTCTGGAAATGAGCCATATCTGCATTCGAACATTTCCGCCATGTACGGCCGCACTTCGAATATAACCCGTACACGGAGCTGCTCTCAGCCTGGAGCCGCCGCGCGAGAAACCCCCGACTGCTCGATATCGTCCGTTCTCGCAAGCGCCGAGTGTAGATGATGGCTGCCAACTACTGTTGTGGCAAAGGCATCACGCGCTGTTGTTCATCATACGGGAGTCAACCTGTTTGGGATCGCCATCATAGACACCTCGTCTCCAAATCAAATCGTGTGAGTTTGCTAACAAGATCCAGCAGATATCTGTTCGAAGGAATCGGCCAGGGGTCCCCTCGGAGGTCAGCGAACGAGAGGTCGTTGCGGCGTTCTCTGGATTACCGAGTTTCCAAGTCATGCCAGGATAGATGACATGGTTGTTCTTCAAGGGAAGCCGAGAATTGTTTGTCTCCGCATGTCAATAAGAAGAAACAACAGGAAAAACAAACTCACTGGAAGGAATCAGGAAAGTCATACAACGATCGGAGCCGAGAAGAGCATAAGGACAATATCAAATACGGATTGAACACTTCAACGTACCACACCCTTTCCCCCTGTCAGGACAGCCCTGATCAACAAGTGTTTGGAGGAGGGCCAGTTGTCGGACGCGTGGACAGCGTGTACCTATACTGAAAGTTGCCCTCCGGTGGGCACTCCGTAACAACTCCACTCCCGGGTTAAGCCTTCATTCCCGAAGGGGGAGGGGGGGGGAGATGAGTCCTCCCCGACCGAACGTCGTGGAGGGGAATAGCCAAGAGGAGCTGTGTATATAAACTACTTCCATCGATCTTGGTCCAGCAGGATATCAACCTAGCTCAAATGTACTAACACATGAGCAACAGGGCTTCAGGGAAGAGTCTTCCCGGAAGACCAATCTACGATGACGGCAAGCGAAAAGCTGCTGTCAGGGAATCTCTCATCCCTCGGAGGAGACAGCGCTGTATGCTCTGTTCGTCGATTACAAATTGGTCTCTCATGCCGCACCACGAAACCTCGAGCTCCAGAAACATGCAAGCGCCGACATCGGTCAGCGTCTCCTACGATCGTTGTCATACGCACCGAGGGCGAACGAAACATCCTCAGATGACGGAGTTAGAGTACATGAACCGTTTCCCAAAACAAGCGTATTTTCTCAAGGAGATAACTCAAGCCCCTTGTTGTTTTCGATTGCGACGAGCGGCTTTCCCCAACTTCTGAGCGATAACGTCGACTATGTTATGATGACCTAGTATGCGGACGACATGGTGCCGTCTTCAAGAGTCCTGGTGGAACTCGAGAAGAGCGACAGATATCTGATGGAGTACAGCCATGAAAACGGATCGGTCAATCAGCGCTTCAAAGACGAGGGCGACGAAGTTCAGAAGAGGCGTACCCGTGAGCGTTTCGCGATGTGACGGCCCTGAGACTATTCGACCATGAAGGTGGCTGCAGTAGCCGCATATGGAGTCCAGGCCGTGTGGAGAGATCTGACTGCACAATAAGTGGAGGATGTAGACTCGGTGAAGGCAAAGTTCCTCAAACAAGTGATTGGGCTCCCCCGAAACGTGGGAAATCGTCTTGTGATAACCATGGATGGATTTATTCACATACACACTTGATTCACTCATTTTCAATGTCCCCATGTACGATCACATCAACACTCATCTGACATTGAATCTTGACAGGATCATAATTTGTCGTATCTTCGAGTGAACGGGCCCTGGGAATGAAAGTCAATAATATTCCGATCTGAGTGATCTCCGAGGGTGCTCCAACACAGAAGACAAACATCATCAATCCTGTCGAGCACGCGCTCGGAGGAAAGCTTAACCTGTTGTCCATTCACCCAGACGTTCGAACTGTGCCTCCGCTTTCTACCGAAGACAATAGATAGCCGCTAACTTCACCTGATTCATTCCATATTCTGCTGTTGAAACAGAACCGCAACAGACTGCACCGATTTCATATACCGATCATTCGGTTTCTCTTCTAATACGCGACGTCGGACTCGGAGCGTAGACGCTATTCTTCGAATAAGGCTATTCCTACTGAGTGAGGGATCTCAGATCGACGGCTTTTTACTACGAAGAAGAATTGTAGGCTCTCGATTGATCCATTCTGTTCCCGATCTATTTGGCTCGTGATGAACCTGGAAGCGTGCAGTTACAGGAGCTCATAGAATACCGATCGGTCGGACAGCAGACGCGCAATCTAAGGGTTTCCATCGAGCTACATTGACAAGGAGGATGTATTCCGAAAAGCCTGAGCGCTCGATTTTCACAGTATCGCACCTCGATTGTCACTTGGTTTCGTCTCGGGGTAGCAGGGTGACGGGAATCATACCTTCCAGGTTCTCCTTGCAGCCCGAGGTATTGAGAAGAACAATCATGAGGGAGAGCGTCCTCACGACCGTTTCGCCGCCAGGTGAGCAGGCAAGGTTGTGTTAATGCTTGTCACAGACTACGAACTCCGTCCAATGATTGTGCGAGAGCTAGAATGGTTGTTTTCCGAAAATTTGGGGAGTTGTGTGACCTTGGCTTGCAAGACTAGAGATCAGTTCTTGCATTCATGAGCAAATCGTTCCCTGAGCAGTGCATGTTCTTGTCTTTTCCTGCATGTTCCGCAGAGCCCCATGAGCGAGCCACGCAGGCAAGAGATCACGCCCGCTCGAGACGTGAATATTGGTCCACAACGCGTCGAAGACTTGAGTAGACAGCGTTTCTCTGTCTGCGGCAGCAGCGATAGCGGCAACAACTCTGAAGAGTAGCATCAGCTCTCTCGAACGAGGCCAAGAACGCTGCATTCGTTGATTTTCTTGTCGAACCTCTGCGTCCTGGAATTAAGTCAGCAGAAGACTGCATGATTGAATACCTCGAAGAAGCTGCGTGGAGAGCGGCCCGTGATTCCTATTATTACTTCTCAGAGCCTCGGAGGCGATCGAATCAAACCTCTGATCGAGACGGTTCTGGAGTTGGTCAGACCCGGACAGCGGACGATACATGTCGGAAGGGAATGAAAACAAAATTCTGGAACCGAGTTGGGCCACCGAATTTTCGGAGGCGCCGTTGCTATCGATTTTGTCGAGCGTAGTATCAAAGAAGTCGGAGGCTCCCCGGGCTCGGAAGGGCTCCTCGCATCTGAAAGGGAATCTTCCTCAACCGGAGCGGGAATCGTACGAGATGCACCTCCTGCGGCTGGGCTGGAAAAGTATTTCCAGCAGGACGCCAATCTTAGAGGTTCTGTCTGTTGTGTGTTCTTTGTGTGAGTCCCTCATCTGGAATTCCTCCTGTATGGATTTCTCTCCGGGAGCAACATCCTGAATATGGCATTTCTAATGAATGGATGAGAAACTATGGGAGGTAGACAATGTGGGAGAGAACATAAATGATGTAATAGTCTAAGATTTAAGTGTATATGGAAGTCGCAACGTTATCACAGCTCATGTGCGAGTCAGAATTGACGAACCAAATCTACTGCAGCCCAACCCAGGAATGTTTTCTTTCGGTCCGCGTGTGACGTTTTATTCTTGAAACTGCTTAACACTTTCTAGTGAGAGGTCCAGCGAAGACGGAAAGAAGCGGAGTCAACACAGAATTCTGTGAAAACCTCTCCATCTGATCAAATAGACGTCGGAATTTCCCGTTCCTTCGCCAGAAGCACTCTGGCCCCATCCTCCCCCGCTGGATCTTCCCGCTCGCTATATTTTTCCATAACCACGCACCCGCGCCGCTGTCGGGCCATGTGCGCTGACTCCGATTCAATGGTGGCGATTGCATTTTCCCCCCTTCGCCGGTGTCAAACGGAACCCCATCATGACTTCAATGCGTCGACTGTTGAGAAATGATCCGCCGCCAACGTCACTCATTCGTTCTGCGCTGCCTCCTCTGATCGAGCAGCTGGGGTTCTGTTATTCCAGCAGAGCTTTCCCAAGGTCCAATCGCTGAGCCTCCGATGACTTCGCTCGGTGTCAGATGCGTCGCATAATCCTACAGCGCCCAAGCCATTGCAGCCGGGGTCAATACCGACGAAAAGTTCTAGCTAAGCTTCTCTTCGCCGACGACAGCTGATCAGCTTTCCCCCTCGCCCTGACATAACGTCGGCCGGAGCGAGAAGGTTGTTGTCACTGGCCGCCGACAGTTTGGTTCTTCTATGACGGGGAAGTCTCTGCTCAAGCAGCACCCTTACACCGAGTCGACCGAGTGAGTGACAGCCCGGCTAGAAGCCGCGGAGTGTGCTAGGCTTGACTCACGCAACTAAATATACGCTTCAGAGTGACCAGCTGTGAAGGCCCATGGGTGCGCTAGGATCTGAGCGACCGCGATCTCAGGTGCCCGGTGAAGGGTTTTGACGTGGCTCGACGATGTCTGAACTCTCAACCGGAGTTCGGCGCCGAATTCCGGCAGGCGCGGATGAACCCAAAAGTGACGGCGAGAAGACAGGAGTTTCGTTCGGGTCGACTCAGGGCAGGCCGCTGGTGAACATCGAAGTTCCAAAGGGCGTGTGGGCACTGCTGAGTCTCTCCTTCGCGTGCTCGGTGACTCTTCTGTACATAAATGTTGACATGAGATCCATCAACATCGAGGAGTTCAAGCAGATCAAGAACATAACCATCAACAACCAAGCCAACTGTTTGCCGAAGTCCGATTCCGATCAGCCGATACTTTGGCTTCACGGCAAGTCTTTGGAAAGCGGACATCTTCGTCACGTTTCCGACGTCTTCAGGAGGAGCGGTTACCGAGTGGAAACGAGGAAGCCTCCTCGTTGGGATGTTTTGTGGTCGCACGAGTATCCTTTCAGCGAGCTGAGCTATGAGTTGAGCAACCTGACGCCCGGCCAGAGAGTGAACCACGTTCCTGGCACGGGTTTCATAACGAACAAAGTCAGTCTGGCGACCGGGAGCTCCACCAAGCACATTCCAAGGGCTTTTAAACTGCCGAAACAGAAGCAGGAGTTCGTGAATTACGCGAGAGCGAATCCCCGAACCCTCTGGGTTCAAAAGGCCAACGACCATAGAGGCATCGTCGCAAAGCAGGCCAGCGACGTCGAACTTCATCTCGATGACACTTTCGTTCAGGAGTTTGTCGAGGACCCTCTGCTCGTGGACGGGTACAAGTTCGACATCGGCGTGTATGTCGTCATGACGTCCATAAAGCCCTTGCGAGTTTATATTTTCGAAGGGGATGCGCTGCTCAGGTTCTGCTCTAAACCCTACGACAAGTTCTCGAAGGACCTTGACACGTACGTGGTGGGCGACAATTACCTCCCGACATGGGAGCTGCCGTCACTGAAACAGTTCTACAACCGCCATAAGCTCTCTATGAAAGAGAGCCTCAATCTCCACCTCCGACAGAAGGGCCTGAACCCGAACAAGATCTGGAAGCAAATCAACGAAGCTGTGTCGAGCGTCTATTTTGAGAAAATCCGCGACATCGAGAAAGTCTCTCGGAAGTATTTCAGCAGCGAGCCATTCTTCGAGATGGTCCGGTTCGATTTCCTCGTCGACTCGCAACTGAACGTTCATCTGCTCGAAGCGAACATGTCCCCGAATTTGAGCTCGGCACACTTCAAGCAAAACGCGAGACTCTACGAGCAAGTGCTCTACAACTTGTTGTCGGTGCTGGGATTACAGGGAGAGAAGTCGAGCTCGGGGAGTCTTTCGCAGATGCTCGTTTCTGACTCGGATCTGGCCGTTTATCCCGGGCAGTGCTCGGTTGAGTGCGCGGTAGACTGCAGAGCGTCTGATCTTTGTTCAGTCTGCGCCGCCTGCTGGAACTCCAACACGAGGCAGATTTTGGCCGCATCGTTCGTTGAGCATCAGAATCGGAAGAAATACCGAAGGCTCATCCCCCTGCCGGAACGCGATCCGGCCGACGCCGATTTCATGAAACATCCCCTCAACAAACTCCTGTATCTCTGGTTCGAGGGAAAATGCCAGTTTGATGAATCTTTCTGTACCTGAAGCTCCAATCCCGTTTTAGGAAAATTTTGTATCGTTTGTGCCACGATCTGTGTTTTGACAAATGTCCAACTCGAGTGATTGGATCCGAACCTAGCGAGCATCGGAGCGTCGAAGATGGGCGCTGGATAGTTTGTGCAATGAGTCATAAAGTATCAAATAAAGCAGCTACTCTAAATCGATGACACGAAAGGGCGGGAATAAGAACTCCGGATGAAAGTGTCCGCTCCTTGACATGGTTGTATTCGACAGTTCGAGAGCATGCTGGAGCGGGTTTGACTTAGGCCCAACCGGTTCTGCCCGGGCACTCATTCCGGTACGCCATAACCGCCTCCTCCGGGAGATTCGACTCGAAGAATATCCCCTGGTTCAACTTTGAGAGTGCACTTTGGTCCGATGCACTTCTGAAATGCGAATCGCCATACGGGTAAGACGCACTTTTCAGCTTTGATTGCCCGAGTCACGCTCGAAAACTGTCATGTTCGACAGACCACGACTTGACAACCCGATCGAGTGATGCGCGAACAGAACAGGACTCTTACCTCCATGCCGGATCTCTCGATCACACTGTTGCGCCCGCAGGCTCCAGGGCAACCGCCGGCCAGACCGTAGGGCTGGAAGATTCGTCTGTCGGTGAGGACAGAGAGCGTGAAATTCTTCCGGAAGAGGAGTTCACGAATAACCCCATCCCCACCAGGATAACGGCCGGCTCCACCTGAAAGCAGGAGAATTGACAGCGTCGAACTCTTCGGCTGTGTTACCGCATCAATCGGGAAGTGACCGGCCCGACCCCCCCCCCCCCCCCCCCGTCCCGTGGAGGACACCTTATTATGTGAGATTCCACCTCCTTTTCGCACCGATCCCATTCAGAGCCCTCGGATCACTGACCTGTTCCACGATTGACTTCGAAACGTTGAACGATGACGGGATACCTCTTCTCCAAAATCTCGACGTCCGTGATCCTCGTGTTCGTCATGTGACTATGAACGGCGGAGCGGCCATTCCAGCCGGGACCGGCACCTGCCCCGCCAGCAATGGTTTCATAGTAGCCGCAAGTGTCGTCTCCGAACGTAATGTTGTTCATGCATCCTTGCGACGCAGCGCACGCCTCGAAAGCTTTCAGAATCACATCGCACACGCGTTGAGAGGTCAATACGTTCCCCGCGACCACTGCAGCATCATCGGAAGGGTTCAGCAGGGATCCTTTCGTTAGCCTGATGGTTATAGGTGCCAGACATCCTTGATTCAGCGGGATATCGTGGCCCACCATGCAGCGAAGGCAGTATATGATGGCAGAGTGCGTCACCGCAAAAGGTGCGTTCAGATTCCCGGAGACTTCGGGACTCGTCTCCGAAAAATCGAAAACCGCTCTCCCTTTTTCGGTGTCGATTTCGAGCTTCAGAACTATTCGACTCCCGTCGTCCATAGTGTCTTCGGCGCTCAAATGAACCGCGCTCGATCGCTGATCACCGCGCAGTTTCTCACCGACTTCCTTCAGCAGATTCGTCACTGCCAGCTCCGCGTTTTCTTGGATGTGCTTCATGTAAGCCTGAACGCCCTCGAGTCCGAACTCCTTGATCAGATCGGTCACCAGTCCGATACCTTTGTTGTTGGCGGCGATCTGTGCTTGCAGGTCTGCAATGTTCTCGCGGATGTTTCGCGCCCCAGCAGACTTCGGAACCTTTCCGGGAGCCATCAGGTGCTCTATGAGCTTCTCTTCTTGGAATACAAAGTTGTCAACGATTTTGAAACTGACGAATATCGCGCCTTCCTGCTCGAGATGCCGAGAATCCGTCGGCATCGAGCCCGGAGTGATTCCCCCGATATCCGCATGATGACCGCGATTGGCGACAAAGAAGACAGGGTCTTCGATATCCTCGAAAAACACCGGGGTGATCACTGTGAGATCTGGCAGATGGCTCCCACCTGCTTTCGGGTGGTTGGTGAGAATCACATCGCCAGGCCGCAGTTCTCCTTTGAGCGCGCGAAGTTGGTATTGCACTGCGACCTGCATCGCACCCAGGTGCACGGGAATGTGCGGAGCGTTGGACACCAGTCCCCCGTCGGGACCGAAAAGGGCGCACGAGAAGTCCAGGCGTTCTTTGATGTTCGTCGATATTGCCGTTCTCTGGAGAACTTTCCCCATTTGTTCGGCGATACTCATGAAGCGATGGGAGAATATCGACAGTTGGATATTATCCAGCTCGGTCGAGATGCGTTGTTTGTTTTCCGCGTACTCGACTGTGATTTCGATGTCACCCTTCGGGGTGATGCGCGCGGAGCAATCAGGCTCTATGACAATGGTCCCGATCTTGTCAATTATGATGGCAGGTCCTTCGACGCGAGCTCCGGGTCGCAACTTTTCCAGAAGATGAACGTCCGTCTCTAGAAGGCCCTCTTCGAAGAAACATTGAGTCTCTTTCTCTGGCACCGGTACGATTCGTTCGTCAACCCCACCGGTGTCGAGTTTTCTCAGCTCATCCTCACTCTGCGGAGAGCTCAGAACGCGAACCCACATGTCGTCGATGATCACCTTGCGGTCAGCTAGAACGAAGCCGAATTCCTCTTTGTATCGAATGGTGAAGCTCTCGAGGAAGTCCCCGAATTTTAGCTCGGGCTTTCCTCCTGTGGGCTTGCACATGAGAGCGCAGTCGGTTTTCTCGTAGCGCATGTTTAGGAACACTTCGAAACTCGTGCTGGAACATTCGTAACGGTCGAGCTCCTGCCTGCATTCCTCCAGGAGTTTGTCGAACTGACTCTCAATCGCGGCGAAGTTTCGCTCTTCGTACACAAGAGCCATGGGGATCTGTTTCTCCGTTACCACGTCGGCGAGGCTCAGACCATACGCCGACAGTACCCCGGAGTATTTGTGGATGAAAATCTTCGAGATGGAGAGGTTCTTCGCTACGGCACACGCATGCTGGCCGCCGGCACCACCAAAGCATGCGAGAGTATGTCTGTCGGTTTCGAAACCTTTGGACTGAGTTATTCCCCTGATCGCTCGGCACATTGTCTCGTTGGCGACCCTGATGTAGCCGAGGGCCACTTCTTGAGTCGACATCGTCTTCAGTCCTGCGGATTGCAAACTCCGGTTGACCTCGGCAGCCATCTCGTCCATTGCCGCCATCGTTCCACTCTTGTCCAACGGCTCGTCTTCATTTTCGCCGAATATTTTCGGGAAGTACTCCGGCAGTATCCGTCCCAAGCATAGATTCGCGTCGGTCACCGTCAGGGGTCCGCCCTTCTTGTAGCAGACGGGACCAGGATGGGCTCCGGCGGACTCGGGGCCCGTCACGAAAAGACCGTTCCTGAAGAACAGCTTCGAGCCACCGCCAGCGGCCACAGTTGAAATGTCCAGCTGGGGCGATTGAACAGTGACTCCTGATATCGTGGACTCGTAACTGAAGTCGAAGTGGCCAGCGAATCGACTGACATCAGTGGAGGTTCCCCCCATATCGAAACCTATCACAGGCTGAGTTTCGGTTGTGCGGGCGTACCCAACAACCCCTCCGGCAGGACCCGAGAGCAGCGATTTCGAGCCTTGGAAATCCGACATCGACACCAGACCGCCGTTCGACTGCATGAAGAGAACCTTCTTCGCGGTCAGCTTGTCGTTGAAGCCCTGCCGGAAGCTGGTGAGGTACTTCTTAATGCACGGACTGAGGTACGCGTCCAGGGCGCATGTGAAGCCTCGAGGAACAGCTTTCACCATCGGCATGACGTCAGCGGATCTCGAAATGTGCTCGAAGCCGAACTTCCTCGCGATCGATTCGACGAGGTTCTCATGCTCCGGGAACGTGTATGAATGCACGAGCGTCACAGCTAAACTCCGTATGCCTCCGCTCTTGATGCGCGCGAGATCCTCCTCGAGTTGGCGCACGTCGAGTTCACGCATCACGATCCCGATTTCACCGGTCGTTCCCCGGATTCTCCGCCCTTGCAGGGAATCCATCCCACAGAGGTCGTTCTGGAGAACGATGCGTTCGCGGACCTCTATGACCTCTTCGTAGAGGATGTCCGGACACCGGACCTTGAGATCGAAGATGTCCGGCCTGGCCTGCGTGCCAATGTAGAGCATGTCTCGGAATCCCTCGGTCACGAGAAGTGCCATGCGCTCACCTTTGCGCTCGAGCAGCGCATTCGTCGCCACAGTGGTTCCCATTCGGATGAATTCGATTTTCGAAGCGTCAACTCGCTCGCCAGGAGCCATTGACTGATCGGTTTCTTCAGAGATGATTCTCCGGATCCCTTCCGTCGGCGCGTCCGCATAATTCTGGGGATCTTCGGAGAGGAGTTTGAGAACTCGAACTCTTCCCCCGGGGCAACGAGCGAAAACATCGGTGAACGTCCCCCCGCGATCGATGGCGAACTGAAACATGCTGCCCGCGAGCTGTTTAGAAACTGTGCCTTGCGCAGCCTCTCGAAGCGATTTACGACGCCTGGAATGAGACGTCGCTCTCAGCAGTCAGATAACAAGAGATTGCTCCGCCACACTCACTCGCTTGGGTCACGCCGGGCTGGTCGTCCTCCCCCGTCGACAATCGTAATTTAAAAGTTGATCCGATTCCCCTTGATCGGTGAATACGAGCAGTGTGTCCACCGGGCCAATGATAAAGGGAGGAAAGGTCCGTAATCAAAGTCTTCACTTACCGAGCTTTTCCCGCTCGATTCCCGATGTGAAACTCGCGATGTGACCGCGCTATGAATAGCCCAACCGTTTGACATCCTGCGTGAATCACAGTCTCCAAAGAAAATCTACTCCCTCCTCTAATCCAATTCTCGATCTCAACCCCGAAAATGTCCGCCCAGACTGGACGCTTCAGAGCCTCGACTACAACTGTCAGCTGCAACCTGCAACGCTCTCGAGAATCTCTGTCTTGAACCAAGCCGGCGTTCAGGAGAACTTAAACGCTCAGAAGGCCCCCGAGGAGTTCGAAACCGCCGGAATCAAACGAGGGGAACTGTGCCAGGAGACAGTCCCGATTCAATCAGAAGTAGAACTCATGGATCAACTACAAGTGTCCATCAGCTGTTCACTGTACGATATGGTCGAAGAGGAGCACTTGACTTCGGGTTACCGGCTGCCGCTGCCAACAAATCCGGGATTCGAACTCTGATATCATCGGGGAGAACTTCGCAGCTGGCTCGAATGCCTACTGGGAACATATCGCGATGTTTTTCACCTGTTGTTCACTCGGTTCAGAGCACGGCTCCTCACTGGTCGTCGAACTATGCGCGGAACGCTGAACAGCTGTGAGAGAAGCTCTCCCGAACCTCATGGTGCAAGAAAGAGCCGTTAACAACGAAGGCGGCTCAAGATTCCTTCAAAATCTCTTCACGGAGGAGGACGGACCACCCCATAAAGACCTGTCCCAGAATGGTTAGATGTCGAGGAACCCCTCAACATTTGATTTTTTCATTCGGATTCAATGGACGTCGAACCCAAGTTTTTGAACCAGGCCTCTACATAGAATCTCTGCTTTGAACGTTGGGAACACACTAAACATGAACAGGCGAAAAACTATCGTTATGTCGAAGGTTCAGGATGTTCCGCGACGAGCCCGAAGCTCCACGAAATACGCCGCTCATCCCTATACGGGCTGACCGGGCAGCCTGACAGCCAACAGCGCGACCAACGAGACAGCCAACGGGGCAGATCGAGCGAAGCTTCTATGACGAGCGCGGAGGCAGGCGCTCGGTTTTGTTTGGATCCCTGCCATTAGACGAGCTTTCTATTGTTGTACGCAAGACTTCGTGAGGCCGGAGAGACAATCGTTCAGTTGTGGCATTAACTGTCCGTCTATCTCTGTCTAAGTTCAATACGTTGTGGAACGAACGGCTGAACCCTGAGGTTTCTTGTACAGAAAGTGCTGTTGTTTCTCTCCATCCGCGATGGCCGAGCAGCTATCGCCCGAGGAGGTAAGCTGGTAGAGTTCGAAAGAGGCCAATCTCGCTGGTCCTCGGGCTCATAAGAAAGAGCAGATGAGCTTCCGAGCGGAAACATTCAGGGTACTTGTAACTATGGATTTACATGCGTCGCAGAGCCCTGCGTTACGGAAATATTTCCCGCTATACATGGAGAATTTCGCCAAGCTCCGTTCGATGGAATCGATCCGTGATCGAGAGCAGCTGCTCCCAGACGTCATATCTCGGTTCTGGTGAATGACTCAGTCTTACGGGAAGAGCCATCGTTCGATGGTTTTGATCTCCCTGTTTCCCACTCAGCCCCTGCGCAATGTCTCCGGAATTATTCCTGAAGTGCAGTGGGACAAGGAGACGGTATTGTGTGTGAGATTTTCTGAGCTGGAGGTAGCGGCGGAGCTCCCCGTGCAATCTCATACTTTCGGACTCTTTCGAGCATCGATAAGGAAATGTCGGGCGAGAGATGAATCTTTGGAGCATTCAACCCAGTGACGTTTAGAGGGATAGAATAGTGTTCTCCCTGATCAGATGTTACCAAAAGCTCTCCCGAGACTTCCGCAGCAAGAACGATGGTCTTGATGAGCAAGATGATAGCTTCCGAGCGCCGGAATCCACTCATCAACACAAGCTCCCGTCGGGCCGCACCAAATCCCCAACCCCAGCTCTAATGTCTTATTTTGCAGATTCGGAAGAAACGACTGGCTAGACTGACGAGGCCCGAAGTTGCTCAACTCGCTCCAGCTCCTACAAACCCTGAAGTTCCCGACTCAGCTCCTGCAAATCACAGCCCGGAACAGAATTCGCTCGCGAACCTCAACAACAACAATGAGCAGACAAGACTCGCCTCGACTTCCGAGCCCAAAAAGGACATCGGTGAGTCCCGTTTGTTCGATGAACATGTCCATAAACTTTCTTCGAACGAAGAATGAGTGCGAATGGTGCTGAACTTGCATACCATTGAGTTCCACCTGACTTTCCTCTGATTACAGAGGATCTCTCTGAGGTCATGGTCACGCAGCCGTGCAGAGCTCCAGCGCCCTCCAGGGTGGAATATTGTGAGAACATACGGATAGGCGACCCGACAAACCTTTCGGCGAAAGATGATCCACTGAATTCGATGATTTTCCTCGCACCAAAGCCCGTTGCTCCCAAGCGGTGAGATCTCGTGTAGCTGAGCCGTCCGGAGCCGAGACCCTAATCGAAATTTTTCTTTCTCCATTCTTGAGCGCCGAGCTTGTGGTGAAAACCCCTGTTCTTTCCCAACAGACATATCGATGCCAGCATGACCGCTGAGCCATCAATCAAGTCATCGAAGCAAGAGAACGACAACCCATGTCTAAAAGTTAGGAAAGTTCTCCGTCGGATCTTCCTGATCGATTTCAAGGAGGCGATCTCGAATAACGTGACATACTCGCCAACGGGAACGCTGGACGTCAGAGAGCTCACGCAAACGGTTGGTTCATCATCTCCTATATACCAGTGGGCAACAAGCACGTGTCATCTTCATCTCATCTCAAACGAGTAATTTCGTTTCACAGGTCATCGCAGAGTGCATTGCCTTGTTCCCGCACTACGTGACGCGTTTCGAACGCTGTCCGGACTTTGTTCCCTGCGAGCGATGCCCCGGCAACGGCTCTGAAATCAAATACCTCATCAGCTGCTACCATCGGAGCTATACGGAAGTGATCGAGTATCCACGTCGATCTTCGGAGCCGCCCGTTCAGGACCTGCTAATCTATATCAGATCTCACTGTCTAGAGTACACGCGGCTGCTGATGGCCGGCGTGATTGTGGACAAGAAGCGGGCCAACGAAGTCGCCGAGGATTTCTTCGACCAAATGCTGAAGTTCAAGATGCCCTCGAACTTCGTAGTCGACCTAATCAACGGATGCGACGGGGCGTACCGGAAGGCCGTGTTCTCACCGCTCCTCAAGCTGTTCCAAATCCGTATGGCGGGCTCTTCTTACAGCCGCGCCGAGCTCGCCGACTACCTGATGCTCTTGAAGTCGTTGTGTGATTTGCGCGGCACCGTTCAGACGACGCGACCGTTCTGCGACCTGCTAGCGGCGGACGAAGCCTTCCTTCCGACTGGCTCCGGAACGTTTTCGGGCAAAGAAATCATGCATCGTACGTTTCTCGGACCATTTTTCTCCGTGAGTCTTTTCACTCAGGACGACCCTTCGGTCGTGGCGCATTTCATGCTCACCGAGACCCCGATGACGAAAACCGACCAGGTCCAGCTGCATTTCACGATGCAGAGAACCCGCGAAACCCTTTACGAAATCGTTCATAGCCTCTTGGTGAATTC
>JAQZDE010000060.1:0-37543 GCA_037576195.1 Phytoseiulus persimilis | reverse complement strand
AACTCGTCGGAAAATCACCGATACCGCCAAGATGTTACCATCCGCTAACAAGGACGCAACACAGAGAATTTTTCTCGAGACACCTCTCAAAGAAAACAACATGTTGATCCAATGGAAGGTGCGAGATTTCGCGCGCGCAAAACAAATCTCCGCGACCGTCTAATCATACCTTCTCACAAAACTCGCCTGTGACCTCCCGCACTCATCTCGCTGTCTCGATGAGGAACCGGAAATCTTCGTTCGATGGCGACGAGCGCATACCGGACTGCATGCGAGGGAGACAAAATATTGTCCTGTGAAGTTGAATCGCGATCAGGTCGTAATAACAGCAGTCTGAATCACATGTCTGTGTTGGCATGAATTTCATGAGGAACTTTCGCATAGTCACGTTTCTCTAGGCGGAATGGGACAGTATTAAAGAATACGCACACTGATAATGAGCGAATCGTTTTTTATGAAGTTTGCAAGTAAAACTGCGGGGAAGAGGTCGCGGGAAAAGGAGGGAGGAGGCGATGTCCAAGCCCCCCCCCCCCCCCCCCCCCGAGGCCTCAACACCCTTCGCGCCACTGTCCTCCAGTATCATCACTCTCGTCCATATCAGTGAAACGTTCTGTCAGGTTGACCCTGCCGGATAAACTTTCTTCATCCCCGCCGATCAGAGGCGTGTGTCTGAAATTCGAACGATGGGCAACGAATTAGCTTCACAGCTTCTTTATCTCGTATCGACAGAATATATTTTTTACTCCCGCTAGCTGTGCCGCATTTGGGATCGGGAGCTGTCCCTCTGAAGAAGCGGCGAACTGTAGAAGATCCCATCGGGTATTCCTTTGAAAACTCACACTCTGCTGGGGGTGCTCGAAGATCTGAGCGACTCCCTCGACCGATACTCGATGAATGACACGGTCGGTGTAGACGGTGGCAACAGCATCGGTGGATTGTGAGAAGGAGTATGAGGATCTCTCCGTATCAGGGGTCGCAACTTGGATATCAGATGTCGAGGACACAGAATTGCGAGGAGTTGCAAGACGCTGTTGAACACGCTGTTAACCCTGTATCTGAAGTCAAGATGATGAATCGAGTCATATATTGCGAGGAAAGGTGAATACGGGTGCGTCCCGCATCCCGCAACTCGACAGATCGACGAGCTTGCCGAGACTCGGCCTATGGACACAAGTCTGCAGCCATGGAGCGAAGGGAAACTCACTTGAAACGATTCCTGGCGAGCTGTTTTTCTCGCTCGAGAACTCGAAGTTGCATATCGGGGTTTTCAAGGAGTTCCTCAGGACTGGGCCTCTCTTGAGGTTTGCTTGCTAACAGCCACTTCAGGATTTCCCAAAGCTCGTCACTCTTGCCTACAAATAGTTTGCGTTCAGTCGAAGCCTCTGGCCGGTCTAGATGTCGATTGTTCGTTCGCGAGGAAATCTCGCAGTGATAACGAACGATTACCGAATCCGTTCGCCGGACTCGGGAAGATGAACATATCCGGAACATGCTCCTACCACTCATTTCTTCCCCGAAATCAGTTTTCCAACATTCGGGGTGAAATTTCAGATCCGCCCATGTGTCCTGGTATCTCGCATGCCTCGGATGCAATATGCCCATGGCGATCTGTAGCACAGTCGCCCCTATGGAGTATGAATCTGCCTTCGGCGTGTATGACGTTAAATTAAACGTTTCCGGTGCTGCGTATCGACCATCGCCTTCGATGGCTTTATTTTTGTTGCCATCGATGAAATCTGTTGGATTAGAAACCCATTGTGAGGGAGGTTCAACATTAGCTCTGCTGCTCGATGGAAATCGTACCGATACTCACTGAATGCTATGCCGAAATCTCCCAACTTGAATCGACCATCTTCGATGCCGGTGAACACGTTTTCGGGTTTAATGTCGAGATGAACAACTCCATGGCGATGCAAGTGTCTGGCCGCCTGCATGATATCGATCATGACACTCCAGCATAATTCTTCGGGTATCAAATCCGGTTGCAGGTAGGGTATCTCTTCGTTTATGGACGAAGTCTGTATGAGGTTTTTCTGCAAAGCCAGGAAGACTCGATTGCAGAATTTAAGCAGCGAACCACTGGGCCCGGAATTTCATCACGCCAGTGAGCGCGTCCCACTCAAGATCCATCACCTCTTCAAAGACGGAAGAGAAAGTGAGACGAACTTACGAGAAATTTCGCCAGGTCACCTTGACAGAGTTCAGTCTGGATAAAAAGTTTCTGTCCTTCTTGCCATGCTCGCTTGAAGCCTACAATGTTTGGGTGAGGTGGGAGGCATTCCAGCATCCGAACCTCTTTTGCTAAAGCATCCCTGCGCTCCAACGACCTGAACGGCTCTTTGATTTCTTTGATAGCATACAATTTGCCATCCTCTTTTTGTCGGCACTGAAAGGGTAACACAAAAATTTTGAGAGTCCCTTCCCTGTGTCCATGCTCAAACGCCCGGAGCGAAGTGAAGCGCCACCAATTTTATCGATCTCCGACGAGACGTTCAGCTGAATCGGAAATGATCGGAAGAAGTCCATGAGCTGCGAAGCAGACAAACCTTATAAACCGCTGCGAAACAACCCGAGCCTAGAAGCTCAACGACTTCGAAACAACTGTGGTAGTAGCTTGTTGATTTAGTCTTGTCGAAGAAGGGACTATCGAGTTTCTCGTTGCCGGTAAAAGATATAGCCAACGTTTCATTGAGAGCATCATGCTCTTCTTGAAGCTCAGCCAAACGAGGGTTCTTGATCTTCTGACGACCAGGTAAAGGCGTCGATTCTGTGGGTCCTTGTAGCGTTGAGCGAGTCGTTCGCATCTGTAAAATATACTTTGATCGAATACCAACTACTTTCAGCGATATTCGCGCTCAAAGTGTAGAGCATGACTTCGTATTTGATCACCGATAACGACACAGCTGTCAAAATGAGAATGCAAATCTTGTACCCTTTTCTTCGACGAAAGTTGTTCGTCCCCAAACGAATCACTTCGTCTTCTTCTTGTTGGGGAACAGTTGTCGCTCATCGCGGTTCACAACCTAATAAATGTCAAACACCACATCTTCCGCAGACAGCGAGATGCAATCTTCGGAAGACTCAGCCGGTCGGCAACCGTTCAGACTTCGCAGAAATCGCGCCTTGACCCCGACGAATCACTTCGAGTCGATCACTTTTGCCTGCTTCGGATCGGCGGTCTTTCCCGTGAATCGCTGTCGATCTCAGCAGCCACAAGAGGTCAAGTCTCATAGGTAGCACTATTTTGCCGGCAGGGAAACACCACAGTTGCAGCTGAAATGATTTGGATCCCGGCACCGTTCAAAATAGGTTCCGAGAGCGCCAAAACCTAGTCCGCCATTTTGAAAAGGCGCCAATTCGATCTGGAGTTGATGATTGGTGACAATAGCGTCGCTAAGCGGATTCCGTGATTCGAGCGCTCTCCGTGGATGGGAAAACGTGGGGGGGGGGGGGGGGGGGTGGAACGAACGTCCGTTCGCGGGAAACAGGGGGAATGAGTGTCGGAAGAGTTGGCGGGGATAAAAGAACGATGACACTGACGATAATGATCTCTGCTGATCAACTTCGTCCAACGCAACTGATGGGCTGTTTGGGATGAGGTAACATCTGTTCCCCCAAGTTCTCACGATCTCAAGCAGAACCATTAGCGAGATTCTCAGCAGGAAAACTGAGCTACAAAAAGCTAGGCGAAGACGTTTGGACGCATTACAGGCAGGCAACTCAATGCCTGTACAGCCAACGTAACCAAGATGCCTATCGGAATGAATACGCAGATTTGAAACAAAGACTGCGCAGCCAGTCGAAGGGCTCCCGGTGTGACGGACGCAATACCAAACGAGCTACAAAACTCGAGTTCCCGTCCCCTGGGTGGCGACAGGGGCGGTTTTAGAGGCCACACCTCACTACCCGGGCAAAGAACTCTTCCCGTGGTGTCCGAAGGGATTTCCCCTTCTTTTTTGAATTGAATACTAGGGAGTCGGATTCCAAGGAAGGGACTTCAGCCTCTGAGATCCATGGTGGATACGTGTCAGCTGACTTGTGGAATGGTCCCCATTTTTTGAGAGATCAGTGGAACGCTCAACTCCATTCTTTAACTTCGAGACTCGAATTTCTAGACTTGTTCGAATTAAGCAAGTTATGTGAGATAAACAGTGACGGCAGGAATATTGAGCCGCGCGCAAAACTTTCGCATCCTATTCCTTTCCCCTGCTTCGCTTCATCACAGAAAACGGGAAAAGCAATCGACCCACTTGCCTTCCCCTCTTTCAACAGAGATCATGGTCATCAGCGGCTCCGGGACATTCATGTACTTGTCATTTACAATAGTTTCCAGTCATTTGACGCGGAGCATCCCTCCACAACGCCGGAATGAATGCTTGAAGTACAGCTGCTTCTATTCCACAAGGAATACGGAGCCTCCGTTTCTGAAAATTGTTTGACTGCTCTTGTTGCTGTGAATGACACCTGTGATCACTCTCGTGGGTTTGACTCCAAGAGGGAGAGAGCAATTATTTTTTTGGCCTTGACGCACAAAAATCGTGTTCTGCGCTTCCCAGAAAGTAACATTCTCAGCGAGGCGCCGTGTCGACAAAGTGTTTCGCGACCACTCAGTCTCAGGGAATAGTTGAAAGGATCGTAGCTCAGGGGCACCCGGTGCTCGTGTTCCAGAAAATTTCGGGAAAGCTCTCTGGTTTCGAACTTCCACTCAGCTGTTTATCCGTAAGGGGCTAGAGCGAATCAGTACAATGACTCGAATCTGTGACGCAGTAACTATTGGGACGAGACGTTGTCAAGATGTGCCTTCGATTGATAAAACTTCTAGGCTTGCCAGACGAGTCCTATCCTGTAAAGATAAGGTGACGGGTCAACAGGTATCCTGACGCACTCGTACTGCTCTGTCGAAAGCCGCCTCCGTAGACCAGCGTGCTTCTTCGACGAGTCAGCTAAGGAAAGCAGGCCATGTTGCCGTCAATCTTGCGCAGCATTGTGCGTGCAGGCGGCGCGAACCCTTCGCGGCTTTTGTCCACTACGAAAGGTAATTCTGACCGAAATCCATTGAAAGAAAAGGCCCGGACCGAAATGCGAATTTCACTGTCACCTCCAGATGAGCGCATCCATGGCATGCAACATTCTCACTCGGCGTCTCCGACGAGAGTTCTTCTCCTCAGCCCCTGCAGCGAAATTCGACTACAGAGATCCATTCCTACTCGATGAGCAGTTGACCGATGAAGAGAAAATGATCAGAGATAATTTCCGGAACTATTGCCAAGAGAAACTCTTCCCTCGTGTGCTCATGGCCAACAGGCTAGAACGATTCGATCGTGAAATCATGAACGAGTTTGGAGAGCTCGGAGTCCTTGGCTCCACTATTCAAGGTTACGGTTGCGCTGGAACGAACTACGTGACCTATGGATTACTTGCTCGTGAGGTCGAGAGGTAGGTTTCTTTGAGCCTTCGATCGCGGCATTCTTCATACGGAGCTTGCAGGTGTTCGTTCTGAAGCTCTGGTTATCCCGCAGAGTGGACAGCGGCTACCGGTCAGCGATGAGTGTGCAGTCCTCACTCGTTATGTACCCAATATATGCTTTTGGATCCGAAGAGCAGAGAGAGAAATACCTGCCAAAACTTGCTAGAGGCGAATGGGTGGGCTGCTTCGGCCTCACCGAACCAAACCATGGCTCGAATCCCGGAGGTGAGAAACGACGGATAATCCGCTGAACTCGAAGCCCTCTTCCTCGCACTTACACCAGTATCTGTTCTTTCGTTGAATCTCGAGTACTTCGTCAGGTATGGAAACCAAAGCAACGTACCATCCTTCAAACAAAACGTACTCGCTCCGCGGATCGAAAACGTGGATCACCAATTCCCCCGTCGCTGACGTGTTCGTCATTTGGGCAAAAGATGAGGCTGGTGAAATAAGAGGATTCATTTTGGAAAAGGGCATGAAAGGACTCGGTGCGCCGAAAATTGAAGGAAAATTCTCTTTGCGGGCAAGCGCCACCGGAATGATTATGATGGATGATGTCGAGGTTCCCGAATCAGCTATGTTACCCAACGCGAAGGGTCTAAAGGTAATGTGGTCGAGTGAGCTCTCGGAAGGCGCCCCTCCCCTCGAAGAAGGGTGAGAAGGGTCCTGTTTCTTCACGAGGCTGACCCTCGTCGTAGCCGTCGTCAGGGTCACCGCGGTCAGTGACGCACTGTGGTACAATATCTAGATTACACTACGCTGTTGCTCGAAACTTTATGATGAGATCCTTGAATCGCTCCTGTTCGGCTCACGAGATGGAGCTCCGGTAGTCACGAGGTTTTCTCCGGATGTTTTCACTGAGACCTCGGGGTGAAATTTCAGATTGCCTCTCTTTGCAAACGTATCGACAACCATCCGGGTCCTGGAAACCATACCGGGGATTCGAAGCAACCAATCAGAACCTATGTTGGAGAGAAATATGAAAAAAAAAACCTTAGCACAAACATCCTGAACATCATGAGGCTTCTCGCGCTGGCAAAGCCATTGCTCTTCTCCGGTTCTATGACGCGCTTCCAGAAGAGTTGTATATGTATAGAAACATTGATTCATTTCAGGCGCCGTTCAGTTGTTTGAATAATGCCAGATACGGCATCGCTTGGGGAGCATTGGGGGCAGCTGAGTTTTGCTTCGAGCAGGCGAGACAGTATACCATAGAGAGGATTCAGTTCAAGGATCCACTCGCGAAGAACCAGTTGATTCAGAAGAAATTCGCCGATATGTTGACAGAAATACATTTGGGCTACCAGAGCTGTCTACGAGCTGGACGCTTGTTTGACGAAAAGAAGTAAGTTCATGTCTCGCTCCAGGCGAAGGTGGCCCGGAGCATCTCAGTCTTGGCGGCTTGTGCCCATCTTGCTGTGGGGAAGCGAGCTCCCTATAGCATGCCCTCTGATGTTCGGGAGGAATTCGTCTCATAATCAGACCTCGATCCCCAGATTACACCCGGAAACGATCTCGATTCTCAAAAGGAACTCATGCGGGAAAGCTTTGGATATTGCAAGAACGGCTCGCGATATGCTCGGCGGCAACGGAATCTGCGATGAATATCATGTCATCCGACACGTTATGAACCTTGAAGCCGTCAACACATACGAAGGTTTGAATACAGTTTCATTCAGATAACCCGACTCAGAAAGAGCTGCGTTCCATTCACATACGCCGCTGTCGGGAACAGCTCGAGAAGTCTTCGATCTCAAACGTAAACTGCAATCTTCAGGAACACATGATGTCCATGCCCTCGTGTTGGGCCGCGCGATCACCGGAATCCAAGCATTCACGTCTGACTGAGATGCGCGAAGAGACGGGACGGAGCCCGAGCCTCCAATTTCTACTTCTCCACATGACAGCGGCTTCGCAGCTCATCGAACCTCGACGTTGACCTACTCTGTTGTTGAATAAAGGAAATTTATCTACCGTTCTCAGCCCAGTAAATCATTCCTCCTCCCATGGACGGCGTTGTTTTCTCCATGGTGTTTCCTGCCTTAGTCTCCTCGCGGATGGGACAGAGTATTGTGATTACACTCGAGCCATGGAAAATATCCCGAAAAGGAAGAAAGATCTCGATGGATGGGAGTTCGACTGTTGCGGGATTGAAACTCGACGCTGCGGATACTGCGGTCAGCAATAGAGATGGAGAGGATCGGGGATAGCGTTTGAAAACGCCTCTGTCGAAATCGGGATTCGCGATTGAAGATTCGGGGTGGGATGCTCGGCTCGAGCAAACGGAATTCAGTGCGCCGCATCCAAGGATTCGTGAGTTCCGCGTTCCGTTTTCCTTTGAAGGTTCGGAATTCAGGAAGTACCACAACGAGATTGACGCGCTAGAGAACCTCTCTCCCATGGTCTGGAAATCTCTCCGTAGGCATCGTAGATCTCTCGAAGTGTCGCTCTCGCCAACAGAGATTGAAGTAACGGTCTAGCAGGTGACGGACGCGTGCCCAGGATTTCGCTCAGGAGAGGCTCTGTTTCATCACCCGAGACAGCACCGCTCAAGAATTTCAAAAACATGAAGACTTTCCTCCGGAGCTTCGACTGCCATGGTGCGAACCCGGGAGTTTGGAGAGTGGCCTCCCTAGCCGAAATGCTGAGAGTCAGAATGGGGGATCGTCATGTAGCGTAAATGCTTCAATGAACGCTAGGCGCTTATATTTCCAACTCGTCGGTTGCGGGCGATCATTAGAAGGGAGGGGTTCATCTCGCCGGCGGAGGAAGCTATCCGGAGGGATTTTCGTTTTCTCCGCTCTTTCCGTTGAGGAGCCGTTCATTAGAGTGCGAACGTTTAATTTTTCTCGCACCGTTCGGACGATGCCTATTTTCGGCAGCGTTTATCGGAGCACCTACGGTACATTGATTCCGGGAGCTTGATTCCAGGAAACCCTTGCGAAGCGGAGAGGTTGATATTGGTATTTTTCTTCCTCCCTCTATTTGTGCCATTCCCTGGCTTCCATGAGATTCGCTGCTCGATTCTCAAGTTCCTCGGATTTCTTCATTTTTGAATTCTTAAAAATTGATTCTGCTGCACGGCTCCTGGGCTCCAAAACCGTTTCGTCGGTTTTTGGCTCGGCTAAGTCAATCGCATCGCTCCGCGAAATTGGCGCCACTGATAGATCACAGTCATCACCACACGTGGCGCTTCCTGTACCGATTTGTCTGCCGCCTGCTCTGCGGTTCCATTTGCAGAAGGCACTCTTTCGACCGCCTGCCTGGTGACTCTGGTGGCAAGCAGTTTGGTGCCGCTTTTCATCGATCTATCTGTGATTTAGTAATTAACTATTTGTTAAGTTGAGCCCCAAAGCTCTCCCTGCAACGAAACGATGCCGTCGGACGCCAAGAAGAAGCGCGATGCGAAGAAGAAAGAAGCCGTGAAGAATCGGAACAATCCCAGCAAGAAAGGCGACTCGCCGGTTGAGGATGATGCCCCTCAGACAAACGGCTCTTCCGCCACGAACGGAACGAACGGTACCACAACCGAGTACGCAGAAGACGAAATGGACGAGGTCACGAGAAAATTCGAGGAGGACATGAGGATGAACGCCGCCGCCCGCGCCGTCACCGGTGTTCTATCCATTCACCCTCGTTCACGCGATGTTAAAATCGAGAACCTCTCAATCACCTTCCATGGGTGGGAGGTTCTACAGGACACCAAGCTCGAGTTGAACTGCGGACGTCGTTATGGACTCATCGGTATGAATGGCTGTGGTAAGTCAGCTCTGCTTTCGGCAATAGGCCGCAGAGAATTACCCGTCCAAGACTGTCTTGACATCTACCATCTCACTCGAGAGTGTCCTCCATCTGACAAAACCGCCCTGCAGATGGTGCTCGACGTTGATAAAGAGAGACTCCGGCTGGAGAAGCTTGCAGAGGAGCTGGCGTCTTCGGAAGACGACACAAGTCAGGAACAGTTAATGGAAATATACGAGAGATTGGACGACATGAACGCTGAAACTGCCCTAGCGAAGGCATCCTACATTCTGCACGGTCTAGGTTTCACCCTGCCTATGCAACACAAAAAGTGCAAAGACTTCTCCGGAGGGTGGCGGATGCGAATCGCTTTGGCTCGTGCTCTTTACGTGAAGCCACATATTCTGCTCCTCGACGAGCCGACGAACCACTTGGACTTGGATGCCTGCGTGTGGCTGGAAGAGGAGCTGAAGACCTATAACCGCATCTTGATTCTGATTTCGCACTCACAAGATTTCCTCAACGGAGTCTGCACGAACATCATCCACATGGTTCAACGTAAACTCGAATACTACGGTGGGAACTACGACCAGTTTGTCATAACACGCGCGGAACAACTTGAAAATCAGATGAAACGTTACAATTGGGAGCAGGCTCAGATAGCCGACATGAAGGACTACATCGCTCGTTTCGGTCACGGATCCGCGAAACTAGCCCGGCAGGCTCAATCGAAAGAGAAAACCCTGGCGAAGATGGTGGCTGGCGGTCTCACGGAGAAAGTTGTCACAGACAAATCTGTGAGTTTCTATTTCCCTTCGTGTGGACCAATCCCTCCACCTGTGATCATGGTTCAAGGCGTCTCGTTCAGATACAGCGACAATACCCCCTTAATTTATAAGAATCTCGAATTTGGAATGGATCTTGACACCAGGGTCGCGTTGGTTGGACCCAACGGAGCTGGGAAATCAACGTTGCTCAAACTGTTGTGCGGCGCCCTTGTGCCCACGGACGGCATCATCAGGACGCACTCTCATTTGAAGATTGCGCGTTACCATCAGCACCTTCACGAATCACTTGACCTCGACCTCTCGGCACTGGAGTACATGATGAAGAGTTTCCCAGACGTCCGTGAGAAAGAAGAAATGCGCAAAATCATTGGTCGCTACGGACTCACTGGCCGTCAGCAAATTTGCCCTATAAGACAGCTTTCGGACGGACAGAAATGTCGAGTTGTGTTCGCCTGGCTGGCTTGGCAAGTGCCCCATATGCTGTTCTTGGACGAACCTACCAATCACTTGGATATGGAAACCATCGACGCGCTGGCTGACGCCATCAACAACTTTGAAGGAGGAATGGTGCTTGTTTCCCACGATTTCCGTCTGATCTCTCAAGTAGCCAAGGAAATTTGGATCTGTGAGCACCAGACGGTCACGAAATGGCCAGGAAACATCAAGACCTACAAACAGCATCTGAAGAACAAAGTTATGAAGGAGCTGGAGAAAGTCAAGGCGTAAGGAGCTGATACGAAGCTTGCGACCGGGAACTAGCTAACTATTTTCATCAATAAATTGTTGACCGAAAAGTACCACGAGTTCGTACGGGAGTGAAAATCAATCGTGCCTTCCATTATATGCATGGGTAATATGTTTTCTTTCACACCTTCAGGCTTCCCAAGTTCGCGATGCTCAACTGGCTCACACTTTCATACTGGGGCAATTCAGCAGTTATGGAAATATTCGCAGTCTCCCAGTTTTTCAGGTCACCCAAATATCATATCTAACATGGTGCTTCCCATGACTGGTGAGTGTGACATTCCTAGATCGTGCCCTCACGCGGACCTCCTCGTGCGAGCAGAGATAGGAGCCGTCATCTCAGGAGCTCCCTTGCCGTTCAAAAGAGGAGCGGTGGGTACAGAATCGGAGAATATAGAACATTCCGTTCAAACTCTAGGTTCTCGTTTCTCTTCGATAACCGGAGCCCGAACCGTCGTCCGGTCAAAGTTGATTGTTGAAGAACTCTACAGCAAAGATAACACGGGTCTTGTTGCTGCGCCCGAACGGTGATCGATTGTGACGATGGCTCTGTGGGCGTGTTTTTGTCGCTTGGTTACTTCTCCAACTCATAAGGACTTTTCCCCGGGGAGTCCGGGAGCTTCCAGACAGCGACTGACATCGTTCCAACGAATACAGCAGTGACAGAAGTCTCCCTTCACCGATTGCTAACGTTCCGGTTGATCCAAGGAGACATAATGAGGATGTATCACCTTCGGAGTTGGCAGCACATAAGACTGAGGCCTGTATCTCACGGGGCGAGAAAGAACTGGGGATCCAGCTGAGTATCGGTGGCCACCATGTCGAGTTCACGAGGAAAGCTGAGTACCTGGGAGGGTATATCGTCAGAGAGCTGATGGGGGACTCTATTCAATATGTAGCGAAAAAAGCCAAGGGAACCGCAAGGGAGCTGGCAGAGTTGATGCCAAAGATCGGGGGTGCGAACGGGAGGGGGGACCGTAGGGCTTCAGACTAGGGGTATGATTCGAAACCTCAGGAGTTTGGTCAAGTGTGGATTCGGAGAACTGGACTGTTGAACCACACAGGTTTTGACAGGGCACGGGCAGTTCCCAACCTTCATGGTACGGAACACTACGTCCCATACCGACCCTAAAGAAGGGTCGCCGGTTCATTCGGGCCGGGCTAGCGGCGGTGTTAATGCCCCAGGCACCTGGGAGACACCCGGTAAAGTGGTTACTAGGAGCGAGGCCTGACTCCCGCTCCCATGGTAACGAAGTAATGCCGAAGCAGTTCCGGCCTTGGGTGGCGGACCTGCATCGGCGCCGTCCCCCCTCGGGCAGTTTGCCTGGGCAACACATGTGAACTGGGGCGATAGGTTTTGAAAGCTTCTGAAATCCGTCCTGCCCCTGCCGGCGAGATACTCGATCAAATGAAAACGTGGCAGGGAGTCCAAGGGAATGGTCGACAACAATATTGGAAGCAACACCACAACGTTCCCACACAGAGAGCGTCTCCTACAGGAGGACAAGGGCAAACCCGGGAGTTTTCATCGAAGGTAGCGCTTCTGTCATATAATCATCAACATCGCTTCTCAACTACCTCTCTGCGCCGACTGGAGCCCGAACCGTCTACCGACTTAACTTACGCGTGACAACGCTCTTCCGCGAAACGGGTTACTTTGTTGCGCCCAAAAGTTGGTTGACTGCAACAACCGCTCTGTGAAATCGTTTTTTGCGGCTTGGTTGCTTTTCGAACCCGACGAAAAAAATTTCCGTGGATTTTCTTCTCTTGCGTATCGCCATTGAGCAGCGACTGACACCGATCTATTTGGTGTTGTCCACATCATCAACATTGCTCCGGGCATCAAGGTGTACGGAGTGTATGAAGGCGGACGGGAATATTACGTTGGTGATCTTCCGCAGAAATGAAGGGAACCTTTCGAGTATACACAAGTATTTTATTGCTGAAAGTGGACGAAGGTAATCAGTTTGCTATAAGAGCTGTCACATACATGGATCATAGCGATGCGCTTTTGTACAGTAATTATCGTCTGTCTTCCTCGGAAGGAAAATATTCTCGAGAGGGACTAGTCAGGGGAAGCTACTCCAGAACTCTCGGAATCCTCCATTGCGAGAATTCAAATGAGCCTTCAGGGTCTCAAGATTCGCGTCTCTGGTTTTCTCCAAGAAAATCCTGTGGAACTCAACCGAACAGGAGTCACAATCACATGCGTAAGTACTCGAATGACACAGATCGTTGGGTGAGAAGTCGGAGTCAGTCGAAGTAGTTGGGACTATCCACTCCCGAACAGAGAGGGCCGGTAGGTGGGGTGCTCATTACGGGATGGACGAGTTGGAAGCCTTGAATTCAGGAATTCCGGGGACAGTCTTGGATTGCGCAAGGCGATCCTCGGTGAAGGCACGCGCTCCAGGAATGCTACGGCGCTTCAGCGACTTGTGCCGAGTGGACATCTATGACCGTATCAGAGAAGCTGAAGGCTTTTCTGGTAGAGTTGACTTCGAAAAGAAGAAGTTACTTGAACAGCTTCGTGGAATAGCGGCAGATGTCAAAGATGTGAGGCCATTGTAAAAATAATGACGTCACAAAATGGAACATTATAAGTAAATGAGAATTGTGAACTAACGGAGTGACTACTTCATCGAGAACTGATAAAACGAACGGTTTCCAAGAACGCCTGAACGATGGAATGTCTGTTCTCTTGAAACTTTCAAACTTATTCAAAACGCCGTCGGAAAACTGCAGGGAATGAATATTGAGAATCGCGAAAAACCAACTGCACACCGTCGTTTCAACGATTAACAATCTGAGCCTTCTCACAATGAATCCATCTCAATTGATGATAAGGTGACCAATAAGTTATAAGTGTTAAACCAAAGTTAAGAGAACGCTCGATGATCTCGAAACCGTTCAAGGCAAAGAACTTCATGAGCTTTTGGCAACCAGTCTAACCATATCTTGCCTTGGACCCTGTGGTCTTCGTTGTCATCAGCAAGAACAACTCCGGTTTGGATCCTACACACTGATGCAATAAGTGCTTCTGATCACTGGATCGGATCCACGTTGGGAACCATTTTGAGAGATATCCACCTAAAACTGTCAATATGACGTCACTTCGGAATCGATACCGTGCTTAGTGGAATGATAAAAACAAAAATTGGGCGATGTAGGGAGCAGGGCGGTCCACGCGAAACTTCCTCAACTATGGGAAAGAATATACACAAGGTTTCCCTATCTATAAGATTTTACATGGCTTCCGAAGATCAACTGGCGGGGCCCTAGCGCAGCCGCGAACTTGAGCGCAGCACGAACGAGTGTACAGGAACCGGAATCGATGAAGAACCAATGGAAGCCACGACGTTCGACCGCTTTGGGAGTGCGCGTGTCCTCCGTCTGAGTCCCGATGAATCCATTCAAACATTGGATGGCTTGATGCCCGATGAGGATTGCGTTCAACTCGACATTTCTTCCGAAATCTTGAGTGGTTCAAGAAGGAGAGAGATTGCTTAATTCGTTTTAGAGGAGGAGAACTGGGATTCGAACACAAAGCAGCGACACTGTCGTCATCTTCCCGAACTTCGACCTCACAACCTAGTTTTCTGACAAGCTGGTGCGTATACTATCGACATTATACGTTAGATCCGGGCTCTTTTCACGTCTGTGGCGAGTCTATCAAGTTCAGGATTTGGGAATATACGAAGTCTATGTACACAACCGAACACATTCGGATTCAGGTCGTGCAGTCATTGCTTGGAATGAGCGTGCTTGACGAATAAATTCTAAGGCCTGGCCTGTGACTTTCCGTGGGTCCAGCATCTTCGTGGAGGGTGCTCGATCGGGCTGAGTTCTCCCGACCGAGTGAAAGGACAGGCTCCTGGGCTCTAGGGCCGAGGAGAACCTCAAGTCGAATTACGACCCTTTGGGAGATGTCTCTACAACGAAACGGTCTGCGTTCCAGTATCCACGACAGCTATCCTATTGATAGCCGTTGTACTCCGCGATGACCTCAGTCCACCAAAGTTGTTGTTACTTTCATCACTCAACGAATGTGACAACCTGTAGGTTCGCTTCTTGTTGGTTAGACTCTTTGAATATCGTTTCGGTGGAGATTGATCGGGTGAACTGATCTCCAATGGCGAAGGCGTCAATAGGTGGGTCGATGTACTACCGATAGTACTGAGTTCTGACTCTCGAAGAGCCACATTTCGTTCCCGTTGCTCCACCTGTAATCGAAACAGTTTCAATTAATTCAGGGAATGAAATGAATACCACCGAATCCAGGAAATTCTAAGAATGAATGCTGTTCGGAATGTTCAGACGGTCGATTTGTGCAACAGATGTGGTGAGCTTTCCCCGACTTCCGAAAGACGGCCGGACGCTTCCTTGTCCAAAAGCCATTCTGTCGTCTCGTATTCTTGCCCAACCAGCACATCATAGACTAGCTGGTTCTTATCGTGGGAGGAACGTTCCAGCGGCCTTCCGAGTGGTTTGTACGGCAGTCCAAATGCCAGCGACGGGACCCACTAACTTCCGTTCATTCTCTGCTCACGGAATTAGCTCCTCTCTCCAGGAAAACCGATCGGAAGACGAGAAATTTTCCTGGAGAAATGCCCTCCCACAACGAGTCCACTTGGAAGTAGCTGGAACAGTATCGGCCAGATGCAGTGCTCGAAGCGAACAACCGCGAATCGGAGAGAATGTTTTCTTTCCCCTCCATTTGTCCGCACCGGGCTCACCCCGATGCTCGGGATAACCGGAATGACGGCGACCGGCTATTGATTTGAGGGCAGCTAGTGACAATCACTCGGAATCGCTCTAAACGGCGCTTCCCGGCCTTTCGTTGTACTTCAACGGGAACGTATCGAAGACCTTCAGGAGTCATACCCTTCGGCGATTCGTCGGCAGCTCACTGACCGGAAGCGAGTTTGAATATTACTCCAAATATTAGTACATCCGTTTGCAGACTGGTAAGGTCGTTGCGTCAAACGGGACAATACTACAAAGCGGTCCACCGAGATCTGCGAAAAGCCGTTCTGTCCTACGCGAAGCTTGTGGGTTGTCGATAACGGCATCGCCGTCATTCAGTATGTTTATGCCCGCCTTCGAGCGGAGCTCATGACTTTGTCAGCGGTCACAGAGCTCAGAGTCGACTAACCGCGCTCAGCTATCTGCCTCACTGTCGTTTGCAGACGACGCCTTGTCACAGTTCTCCATAAATGCCTCCGGCTGCAACCGATGGGCTTCATTACGGGAACATCCGCCGAATGCGAGTTCGAAGCACCAGAGGAACGAGAATCAGAAGGTTCAAGCTCCTCGGAAAAGACAGCAGGAACATGGAGGACTCGTTTCTCTCTCACAAGTCGCCATGATGAAAACGTTTGAGAAAAGTCGATCAGCCGGGGAGTTTACACGTGGAGGGAGATTCACGAATTCTGAGTGAACAATGGCGAAACAGCGGTCTCAATCAGCGATGATTGTGCGCGCGCTACGTTATGTCATCATCGACTGTTCGGCGAAGGTCCATGAGCAGGCTCACGCATACCTAGGCCGCGATCACATGCAGGCTGTCGGTGACAACAGCTCGTTGAGTGGCCCTCGCGAGTTCGGCGCCCGTCTCTTCTCCTCTGACTTCTTTGTACAACTGCGGCAGCCGTCCCATCCCTGCACGACGTTAGCAGCGATCCCTCTTCTGAATCGGAGTCTCTGCGCGTAGCGTTATCGTCACGATGCTCCCGATTATCCATGGAAACAATCAATATCTCAGACGCTCGGCTGGGAGAGCAGTCTTCCCCGCGATCCGATCATCCGTACTAACCCGCCATCGCGTGACACTCTTGGTAATCCCGATAGCTCGTCGAAAAACGGCGTCCTTTGGGAGCTATAAGTACGCGAAATACGACCAGCATCTCATCTGCACTGGATCAGATGAGCGGGCTGAAATTTGGAGTTTGAAAACTCGCTCCGACGGTTCGCTCGCTAGGGGCCTTCGCAAATGTTGCGTAATTGAAATTCTACAGCGGAGCGACCCAGACGAGACGAGTCGTCATGAGCGGTGGAATGTGTAGTGGCGAGGAGGAGCCTTTGGAATGCAGGATCGCAAGTGCCCGTGTTGGATTGGATTGATGCTACCGCAGGCAACAGCCGCGGATGGCTTTAACATATCATGCGACCGATGGGCCGGGGTCATTCATGTCTCTAGGAGGAATGCTTCGACGCGACAGCGATTCAGCACAACCGACTAAATCATGACGCAATTAGTGACTTTTGGGTCATGGCTGTCAGTGAGCGAGGTATTTCCGCAGGAGCGTTCCAAGAAGCATCTCCGAAGGATCAGATATTACCTCTTAATCGATTGGGATCAATGAAAGCAGGCACCGAAGTTTTTTCGGCCATAGAAAATCCTCTCGGTCCGTTGTGCGGACCTCGAAATCTCAGAAGACATACAGGAACAGCGGGCTCACCTGTTGCAGAAGCGCTGTAGCCTCCAGGTAGAGTTTATTGGCACGTTGCAATCTTCGCTCGTAATGGAGCCGAACTTCCTGGGCGTGTCGAAGTTCCTCGAGACGCTTCTTCAAGAGAACGCTGGCTTCTTCTTCCAGACACGCCGGCGGCTTGAGGCTCGTGCATCGTAGCTTGCTCATGTACGTGCGGATCTCCTGCCGCCAGTTGGCTTGAGTGTTGAAATATGTGTCCTTTGGAGTCGATAAAATTTGAACTGCTGCGATTTCTAGATGACTGAGAATGTGCTTGAAAGAGGGACGGTTTTGGGGTTTTGCGTTCCAGCACTGCATGAGCAGAAGTTTGAATCCATCCGGACACGAAGTTGGAATCGGCAGTGACAGGAGGTTATTGCCGACTCCGTAGATAACAGCCGAGTAGTCGAGCTCTTTGTACGGAACTTCACATGTGAGCAGTTCCCAGAGCACCACGCCGTAAGACCAGATGTCAACTTTTTCCGAGCAGGGTTCTTGGCGAATAACCTCTGGTGCCATCCATGCGACGGTACCCGCAAAACTCATCGGCGCCGACGTCTCTCCCAGGGTTTTGCTCGTGCCGAAGTCGGTGATTTTGAGAATTTCATTATATCCTATAAGAATGTTCGGTGACTTCAGATCTCGGTGGATGATTTTGTTCGTATGAAGGTACTGCATACCGGCAGCGATGTGCTTTGACCATTCGACGACAATGCAGGGAGCGACGGGCCGGCCGTTGTGCAGGACGTCATACAGAGAACCGTTTGGGCAGTACTCCATGACCAGGCAGTAGCATGGGGCTTGACTGCAAACGCCTTTGAAACGGACGAGATTCGGGTGGTTCAACTTCTTCAAATGTCGGATATCGGTCTCAACGAGTTTGTTGACTTTCTTGACCGCGACGTCCTCTCCCCTGTATGTTCCCAGGAACACCACACCTTGCGCTCCGGAACCAAGCCATTTCACGTCCTTGATGTCCTCGAAAGGGATTTCCCATTGGTCGTTGGCTGCCTGTTTTTCTGCTTGTCGAGTGTTTATCACATTCCACATCGGTCTCAAACATCCCAATAACCCTCCCAGCCAAGTGGACGGTGCAGCCCCGAACCCTCCGACGATTCCGGTTTTGTACTGGCCACCGTTCAACTGGTATGAAACATGAATATCTCTTCTCGGAATGCTCTCCAGAACGCCTACGCTCTCACATAGCTCGATTGGACCGTCGAATGTGTCTCGGCTGATGTCACGGGTCATTGAATCTGGGGTTAGGATCAGCTCCGACTTGAACGAAACATCGAGACTGGGATTGAGGAAAAATTCTTCACAAAACTCGTCGTCGATGTTCTTGTCTTCATCTTCAGTCGACGAGGACGGACCAGTCTGGTTCTCCGTATCCATCTCAGTGATCCATCAAAGTCGTAGAACGTCAATGGCGATTCGGGCGCGCGGCCTTGTCCTCGGAGTTTCCTTCTGTTGTTGGTGCTGCTGGAATCACGAATGTTAGGCCTAGCACGGTTCCGGAACGAGCAAGCACTTCCTAATGCCTGCACATTGGAACAATGCTCTTGGAGGTCCGGCCGCAGGAACACCGACAGGCTTTCCGTTGCGTTTCCGAGAGACTCTGAGATAAACTCTCTTACACTACCACCACAAGCTCTCACAACACAGCCACCAGACTCTGCTGTGACGTCAATGGTGGTAAACAACACGATAGCTCCATGAAGCGAGAGGAGGGCGCAGTCCCCGGGGACAGTTGTCCCTGGAGCGAATGAACGCATTCTGTGGCGCATCGATTCAACCGTGGTCCTGTTGGAATGTCTCGTTTCTTGCGAGCTTCCGTGGCTTGAGCGGGTCGAAAGCTCTCGAGCCAGATAGATTTTTGGGGGGGGGGGGATTCTACTGGTACACTGATTCGACTGTACCCTCGTAACAAGCCAAACTTTCCCATGCAGTGTGATTGAAGCCTACTCGGTGCTTTAGGGCGAAGGGCGGGAAGAGTAGGAGACTTGACTCCCAGTTTCGGAACAGTCCTGTTCTGGAGTGCGAGAACTACGAATCATCAACCAGCTGCAACCGAACTTGGTGCCTGCTCTTGATCTGACCCATACGTACCCATTATGAGCGTAGCAAGGCTATAGCCCCTCCTCCGGGTGAGCTCCCCGAGGCCGAACTTTCTTAAACAACCTACAAGGGAAAACTCAAAGTTCCTCTCTTCCCCCTGGCTCAAGTCCAGGGTACGCGCCTTTTCAAGATACTGCCAAAGTTATGGGGGAACGCCGCGCGACCCAAGAGCAGAGCCGGCGTAGCCTCAGATGCCAGAAGCTCAGATGCCAGAAACTCAGATGCAAGACTCTCAGATGCCAGAAACTCAGATGCCAGACTCTCAGATGCTAGAAACTCAGATGCCAGAATTAGACACTCTCCCGACTCCGGATGGGTCCCGCTGATTCAGCGGGTTATTGGAGGCCGCGAATGAAGTTAGGTGAACCGGGGAGCTCAATGGGGAAAGCTCCAGCTCCGATGGCTCTAGCACAGGCAACCTCTGTAACCCTCCTTGGGCCAACAGGATCAGCTTGAGAACCACACCGGATATGTGACTATTGTCGATCGACGTGGATAACTCAGCGACGTTACATTGCGGGTCTCCGGACCCGCCTCAATCCCAAACTCTCTCCTTCACTGGCAGTGATGATTCGCTAGCGACGAGTAGAAAGGAAGGTAGTTCCTTCCCCAACTCCGTGCATTGAGTGAGGAATCGCCGAGCTAGCGGCCCAATAGCCAAGTTGAGCCAAGCTCTCGGCGAAGGGGGCTGCGACCGCTCGAAATGCGCGAAGGATCGCTTTTTTATTTCCCCGCAGCTTGAGTCCTCAAACGTCCACGCTTCTCGAGATTGGAGACATGCATCGAATGTCCGATCCATTCATGATGATGCATTCATTCCCATCGTCAGCAAACCATCAATGAATCGCAGGGGGTGCGGTGCAGCGTGTACCATATGTACGGTGTGGAGGAGGGTCTGCCGCATGACTCGCGCTTGTTGCAGACGTCGGAGACGCTTTGCTCCCAAATCCGCCTAATTAGCGGGGGTCTATCCGGAATCGGGAGAGGGCCTCATTCTGGCATCTGAGTTTCGTGCATCTGATGCATAACCGCAGAGCCTCAGCGGAGCAAATCGAGGTCCTCCTGATGATCGCGCATCCGAGTTCTTCAGCACCCTTCCCTGATATAATTAGAGATCGCACTCTGGTGGAAGACACGGAGATTCTTACTTTTGTTTACTCAGCGCAGATCAATCGGGAAATTGACTGGGAGACAATACTAGGACTCCCAGCACGTTGGTCTATAACGGTACTTTCACAAACCGAAAATTTTATTCGGATTCTCGGAGTCACAAGTTCAATTCAATAAACAGGTTCATAACTAGTAGCATCCTTCTTAAACTCCGGCCACTGCGAAAATCTATTACATTTGGGATTCATCATGAAGGCAACGCGGACAGACCGGCGAGCGCCACCGACAGTGCCACAACCGCAAATACACCTAACGTTTCCACATGTGCATGATTTGTCGAGATTTCAAGATCTTGTTATCCATGAGGAGGTCGGGAGTATCGCTGATCGCCCTTAACGTTCTCCGGGTTTACGGTAGCACGATCTTTCCCGGATGTGCTCCTGTGTAGCATTCTCCGCCAACCCTCGACGCCGAAGCTCTCGCGGTCTCAGAATGGGGACGGAAACTGTATTTCGTGTCTTGAGTTCCAATATGGCACATCTTCTCTTGACTAAAGCCGAGGGGTGGCTTTCAGCGTACTGATTGCATGTAAGTGACGGTGATTCCTTTCGACAAATTGTGAGTTCTTGAGTGCGCTGCGAGCACAACTTCATTACGGAATATTTTTCCGCAAGTTTCACATTGGAATTCATCCTTATTCGGTGAGTGAACTGGAATTGTCACTGGCTGTTGTTGATTCTTGATGCCTGAAACATGATTTCACAAGTTTCAGATCCACTTCACAAATCTTCGAGAACGGACCCCTTTGAATGACATCACACTGTAACTCACAAGCTTGATTCGTCTCTAGCAAGACCATGTCGAGTGACAGCGCCTCCATACGCCTGTCCGAAACAGTCCCTGAGGTCTCCAGCGGGGTATGTGTTTCTTCAGGAGCCCACTCCTTCTTCGGCGATATCTTAAAGCGGGAAAGTAAGAAACGACAGAAGAGAATTAGTCACGCCATCGTTCGGCATTCCCTCACTGACACGGTTTATATCCAGGGAGCTCACCGAAAGGACGGTTTCGGATTTCGAGCCATTCAGCTCAGAGGAATCTTCGATCTTGTCTTCAGCAGTAGGCTCTGGCGGCTCGTCTCTTGGCTGCAAATATTCGGTAACAAAATGATAGCAGATAGATGCAAAAGTTGAAGGTTTTCGTCATGCTGCATCTTCCAAGAACGAATACGGTATTCAAGACAACGGTGCGGGACTATCCAGTGATCAAAGTCGCACAAACCGAGGATTTCCGTCGAACGGCAGGCTGCTGATGTTGTCGGCGATGAATCTTGAGGCCATTTTTCGTGTGGAACTCCAAATCACAAGTCTCACAGCTATACATCACAGGTTTTTCCTTCTTCTTCTTCTCAGCGTTCTCGTGCCGTTTCTTGTGTGCAGCAAGGTTCGATGCCGTTGAAAAGAAAGCCCGACAATGATCGCAGCTGTAGGGCTTCTCTCCGGTGTGAGTTCTCATATGGCGAGTCTGGAATGAATTCCGGATCCCTTGGCAAATTTTTCAGGCAATGCTTTGAGCCTTCGAGAAAGAATCGAGCCAGCTGCAAACGGGCGTCGATTCCTCTCGCCCCTCCAGAAGGACGCGGGAGTCGGGTAAAAATCAAGATCCCGGGTCACAAAATCCGCAAGAGGAGCTGAGAAAGATGTTTGAACTTGAAATAAGGATGCAACGCGAGGAGAAGCCTCACCAGAGTCGTGTTGAAACGGAAAGCTCTTCTGCAGTGGTCGCAGCTGAAGGGTCTGTCAGCATCATGAGTTTTTTTGTGGGCGTACAAGGTTGAAGCAGAGTTGAAACGTTTTTCGCAGTGGTTGCACTCGTACGTTTTCTCTTTGCTGTGGCTCCGCACATGGACTTTGAAGTTGGCCGGATCTCGGAATTGCTTCTGGCATTCTCCACAGGTGTACGGCATTTCACCAGTATGCTTTCTCACATGAACTTTCAGTGAAGTCTTGTGACGGAAGCACTGCGGACAGTATTTACAAGCGAAAGGACGAGCTCCCGTGTGAATGTGGGTATGTCTCCTGAGATGGAAGACCGAACTGAAGGATGCTCCACAAGTCTGGCATTGGTGCACTTGGCCCGAGCGTCCTTGCGGCTTGTCGGCGGAAACCGGCGTTAGATGGGCCTGGATCAGCTGGAAAAGTAGACTTATAGTTTACACACGGCCGAATTCAACGCATTTGCCAATTGACTTCTATCGATTTCGTTCGCCGCAGTGGTCGGTCGATCGCCCTCATTTCTCACTTTTTTCTGCTGTACAGACGTCACAATCGGATTCGCCTCCGTCCTCGTCGTCGCGGCAGACTCCTCTTCGGCATCTCCCAGGATGAGCGGGCACTCGGCGCCTGGCGATCCCACGCGCTCCTTCTCCTCAGTTTCCCGTTCCGTTTCTGTGAGCATACTCTCAGCGTCTGTGTGCCCAACGGCAGCCAGTATCTCGGCACCCATCTCTACACCATCCTCCACTGCAAAATTGGAAAATTAGTAGCGGGAGGGGAAGTTCTGGATGTCGTGAACTTCTGCTTGGAAACGGAAAACTCGTCTCTCTTTCGATTTTCCTAGGAGAAAATAACTTGTCGTTGAAATTCTGGTTGACCGCTGGGCTTCGACATCTTCAATTGATTGAGCTTACTCTCTATGCTCTGCATCGCTATCCCTTCGAAGTTTTGGTTCAAGCAGTCTGATTGCAGAAGCCACATCTCTCCCCGTTCCGCAACACGATAAAGCACAGTTTTTCCTTGTCGTAACTGCTCGATTGTGTCTGGAGGGAGTCGCACATCGATTTCTGTTTCTGTGGTCGGAGCCATTGGACATAGGCCAGCGTCTGTCATCTGGATGAGTTCAATCGGAATAAGTCTCTTAAATGGTTCAGCAGCAGCGCGATAGGAATTTCGAGTCTCGACAGGGTTCAGGAACCCAGCAGAAGCTTGGATTTGACTACCTGGACGAGGACTTGCTCCGATGGAGGGGTGTCTGTTGCAAGCATATCGTTGACCTCCTCTGGGCCACCATAGTCCAGCTGAAGGAGAACCAGGGAAGTTCATTAGACGCATTGCGTCTTTCAAGGGCTATAGGTCTCGACACCGCATGAGATTGGATAGAACTACAAAAGTGAGCACTTTTGCTCCCAAACTCCAGTGATAATATGATCTCCAGAATCTCAACTCTCGAATTTCCTCCACCACCCTTCCAGCGGGGCTACCTTCCAGCCTCATATTTCCCAGAACAATCTCGTTCAGTGCTTTATGAAATCCACGATCAACCGTTCCCGGCTCTATAATTCAAACAATTTCAAGGTTGGCCACCTTCAATAGAAATGACGGCAACCATAGAACGATAGTTGCCAGACTTGCAACGCAGCAGTACCACCAAACAACAACCAGTGTTGTGAGTGGTGGCAGAGAACACCACACGGCACAAACGTACCTCTCCGTTCCTTACATCCATCGTCGCCACAGAGGTCCGACAGCGGCTTCGATCAAGCTTATTCGCTTCCACTGTCCACTTGGTCGGCAGAGGTCCGATTAAATTGTCCTTTAAGCATGTTCCCGAAATTCCGACGCTCGCTTCGCTACTGAACTGTCCATCACAGCTGTTGGCTGCATTAGCGACTGAGTTGGAATTCCAACGAACGTCGAAACGGGAGGGAGGCGTTTTCCTCGACTCATGGCACGCATACCGTCGAAAAATTACGAAATCGAATCTTTGAGCCTGTTCTCAGGCGATGCCAGTGTTCCGAAAGGTGAAAAAACTAGGTCCGTCAGAGGGAAAAATGAGACAATGATGGCGATGATCTTCCCGAGATGCATGAGCAGAAGGAGTCCGGTACAGTTTGAACTCTTCCTCCGATAATTTTCAGGCGCCAATGATGGCCGCAATTCTTTGAACATGCGAAGATTGCAACACAGAGACCCAGGCTCAAAGTATCACGTTCAAAGGAAGCAGCGGGGAGGCCGTATTCCGCTTTGCCGGCAGGGTGAGGCCGAGAGTGGCTGTGAGCCTGTGGTGCTGCGGGGTTGAAAGTCGTGAACCTCAGGATCACATCAAGACATAGAGAAGATTCGGCTTGGTCTCGACCGGTCATCGAAATCGTCGTAGATCTTTTTCCCCCGATGCCTCAACGCTTCGTACCAGTCCGAGCAAGGCGTTCCAGCATTCTGAAGGCCTTGGCGCGGTCCCGCCGAAGCATAGCAACAGGTTCGGATGAGTTTCCTGTTAATGTTCCAAGGCCGCACGCTTCCGGCACCGATCAGGGTGGCAGTGTTGAGCGAAAGCAGCGGATGAATGTTGTTCTCTCCAATATGCTTGTTTGTGTCCGGCAGTCAAGATCTGTCAATCTGTTTTGCAACAGAATACTTATTTTCTCTCTCTCCGAGCTTCTATCATTTATTCGGTATCAAAAAACACATGAGCAAGTTGTAACAAGTGAGACACAAGTGATCGCGTTGCGACCAACGCGGACTAGATGGTGGAAACAAGTCGGGTTTCTTGATTTGCTTAGGAAGGGCAGATGGACCACTGCGTTTGACAGCTTCATCGAGGGATCTGCTCCGATTCGGAATCCCATGAGGGTCAAGGTGCAGACTCATTGTGGAGAAGAGACTCTGGGGAGGATGTTTACAATCGATTATGAGTCATCGGAACAAGTGGTCGTAGCGGAACCATCATGGTAGCAAGAGGACCGCTTGAGTTCTTGTCTCAGAGATGATCATTTTTGACCGAAAGTTTGGTACTCACCTGGTTCATTCTTTCTTCTTGGCCGCTACATCCTTGGCGTCTTTCGGGCCTCCCCCTTGAGCATCGCCGCCTTTATTCACAGCTCGGGAAATGGCGTCCCAGATGCCACCGAAGAAAATCGCACAAGTCAGATTTTCGAACGGAAGGAACGGATCGTGCAAACCCAGGACCATTGAGCTCAGTTTGAAATACAAGAAGAAGCAAACTACGCCGAAGTAAACCAGTGAATGAGGTGCAGAGATCAGGTCTGTCTTTTTATCTACCACGAAAACGATCGAAGCAATTACGCAAATCTTTGTGGCAAAAGACGGCTGCATGATCTCAATGGCGTTCGGCGTCCAGTATCCACGGAGGAGCCGCTCGAAAACTTTCAGGAACGAGGTTCCGTTGCCTTTGATCACTCCGATGATGACCATAATGAGATATCCACTGGGGTACACTTTTGCTGCATGATGGACTCCGTCGTGAACCTTCTTGGCTCGAGTTATTTCTTTGGCAAGGGACAAGACCAATTTGATAGGCAGCAGCTTGCAGAACTTGTAGACTATGTCGAAGGGCGAATAGAAGATAAGGTACCTGCAATTTCCATCTCCATACTTGACAAAACACCGGGACGAAAGGATGCAGTACTAGCGGTTCCCCGATTTTTTTTTAGCTGATGGGTTCATACGTGTTAGTTGGTATCGGAGGGAATCTCCGAAACGATTGATGGTTCATTATCTATCCAGGTGCTGACTCCAGAAACTTACCATACAGCGCTGGCCAAGACGAGACTCTGGTTGTTCTTGAAAGCCGCCAGGACGGGCTCACCCAACAGGAGCGCGGAAAACATGTATCCGGCGTAAATGGAGAACATGGAGCTGATATAACAGGACAACGGATGTTTCCGGGAGAACAAGTGTGAGCCTGAAATCGGGTACCCGTTCACGCGATGCTCAAGATGTACTTTGCCGCTCAGTGATCCCGAGCTCAAGAATTTACGATTCTATCGCTAGATGAAAAGCTTCTGTGTCGAAGGTTTAACCAGAATGAGAAATCATCCGCTCCCTTTGTGTGAAAAATGGCAGCATAGCGTCAAGGTTCGAATCATGTCATTCGACCCCATGGTTCGGAGTGTTAATCTCGGAACAGACCGACTGCTTCACAGCCAGTATTCTTCCCCCATTCCAGGGTCGAGCTACCACCAGGTTTCCGATGCCCTTATATGCAAGCGGCTGAGAAACTGTGCTTTGTGATCTCGAGGTGTCGCGCGGACGACGTTGATTTGTCGTATGGCATTATATTCTTCGAATTATAAACGCAATCAAGGGGACTGCATGCATGAAAGGAACTCTGCGTCGAACAAGATCTTCTCAAGCGGAATCAACGCGGAATTAGGCAAAAGCGTTAGCATTGGATACCTGGACGGATATTCCTGGTTACAATCTCACGATTCGTCGGACAGCAACGATTGCATAACTCTCTGGAGATCAGTTAGAGTCAGAAACAACCACTGCCGAGTCGTTCCGTAGGAAACTGGGAACCCTTTGCGCAAAGAACACTGTATGGCATCATGATGAAAACTCACCGCTTGCTAGATCCTCCCTCAGATAGAGCAGGGTAACCGCACAGTGAGCAATCTCAAAATACGGATACATCTTGAGTTTGCTAACATGGTTGGCCACTTCAAGGAACGTCTCCGGATCCATGGCAAGAGAGGTTCCCTCCTGATCGGGAGTTCCTAAACTGGTTCTCTGGGAACGGAGGGTCACTCACAGGCCGACCAACACAGAGTCGGCTCTCCGAGAATGTCTCCTATCCCGGAGGCGATGCTTGCAGAGCCACTTTAGGCGAGAACAGGAGCTGTCATCAACGGATTGAGCTCGTTCGTCGGAGATCCAATGGAACTCAGGGCTTGAAAGTTTTTCAAAAATAGCGCGGAGCCATCTCAACATTCCTCGATGGTGGAGTTCGACTCCTCAGGTTGCTCCAATCACGATCGACATATCGCTCTTCCCGCCTTGTATTTCTGATTTTACGATTGATATCGTCACTAGAAGCAGAGTGAGGTCATACATCGAGTGTGAAAAACAGTTGGAGGCGAGGAAAAAGGAGCTGGATGTGTCTCCCGTTGATGCTTACCATGTGGGTTGATTTCTACCCGAAGCAGCGGCTCCCAGGACGGGTGGTTTCGACTTCCGGTCGGTCTTTCTGCTCACCGAAGCCATGGATAAAATCACGCTTGCACGTGTAAGTGGAAAAACTCGTATTCCATCGTTATTCCTGTTTGAATGTCGGAAGCTCATGATTGCCATGCACCCCGAGACGAGGGCGCAAGAGTTTTGTGCGAAATCTCTGTTGGAGCCGCCCTGCGACGGTGTTTCCGAACGCCGTTCTGCAGTGGGATGCGTTCGTATGAACGATATCCTGCAAGCTAGTCTCCTTCACGTTTTGAGCGTCCATCCACTTGTTCCGTTCAAACCATGCGGTGAAGTCGGGCGAGCAACTGATGAGTCGGAGATGCGAAGTCAGATACCCCTGTTGTAGAAATATCATTGGTCAAGTTCAGTCATGATTTCTGTGTTCCAGGTTACAAAGGTGCTCGGGCGTACCGGATCCCAGGGACAATGTACCCAGGTCCGAGTGGAGTTCCTGGACGAGTCTAACCGATCCATCATCCGGAATGTGAAAGGTCCTGTCCGAGAGAACGATATCCTCACGCTGTTGGAATCCGAACGTGAAGCTAGAAGACTGCGGTGAACGCACGCCGTCGGCGCTATGTGGGTTGAGATGTAAATAAATTAATCTCATCACCCACATACTCGAACTGTTTTTCTTAATGCAAATGGAGAGCCGAAAGTGCTTCGTTACTGAGCAGCTAGTGCGTGTTTCCTCACGTGCGAGGCATTGCTTGATTGTTTACGCCGTCTTGAATCCGGGCGCGGGCCCCAGGACATCATTGCGTACACAACAATTCAGACTCGCAGAACATACTTAAAACGAGATTTCCTATTGCTATACTGTGAGTGAGCGAAAGGTTGGGAGGTGTCACACGAGTTACAGCGGATCATCACAAACCTCGCGCTTCGTCAACATTCCGTGGGGGGTGCTGCTGTGATCCCTTCAACCGTGACCATTGCCTGAACGGACCCATGAGATTTCCGAGCCGAATTCGACCAAATTCCACGCCGATAGTCGACTATCATCAGCCAGACGTAAGCTCTCTGCTCAGCTGCAGTCCTTGTTGAACTTGTTTTTCTGTACGGTTGTGAGCTGTACATGCATCAATGCTTCCCCGATATTCGAAAATCCACAAGCGGCGGGGGATTCGAAGCGTTTTTCTGTGTTTCGAGAACTCATTCGCAGTCAAGTGACAGCCCCACTGAGATCCCTCGGTCCTCCACGAAGAAGCCCGTTCGCTGAGACTATCCCCGCGGACTTCTGCTCACAAGATCCCTTTTACTACAGAATTTGATCTCCCCAACTCGAACTGAAAGGCAGGTCTTAGAGCAGCATGAATCTTCTTGCTTCTTGGTGTCGGGGTGGAATCTTCATCGAAAATCTCGCCTTCTCGGATGTAAAAGAGGGAGAGCGTTCCATCCGGACAGCTCGGCTATGAATGCCTGAGCTGAAATATGGCTGAGCAGGAACTGCTGAAGAGACAGGCAGATTTTGGTAAGCCAACTTTCTTACCGACTTCACATGTGCGATCAGGCTTTCGGTAGGTCCCGGAAGTGGCAGAACCTTCCCGCGTTTGAACTACTCTCAAATCGCGCTCGTTCGCATTGGGATCCTTCACACCTTTTAACTTTCCCGGAGTCCATTCTCAATCTAGTTGCATCTGACGTTCTAAAACTGGAGTCCAGTTCGATGAGCGCCCACCAGACATGCAGGCGGCTCCAAGAGAGTTCAACACGGGGTAGAACTGAAGTTCGGTCAGATGGCGCCCCGCGTGGAACTTCCTAAAGCGCCTCCCTTGAAAACAACAGCAACTTTATCCCATCGGAAAGCGGTGCTTACTTGAAGAACTAATACTGACCGACCGAAGCATTGGTCGGGGCGCGGAAGCGCTGACGAATGGTGTGTTGAGCGCACCGTTTCAAAATTTAAAGGTCATGAGTTTTGAATGTTTGGAGCAGATCAACAATCCGAAGCAGAGGGTCAGGAATCTACGGAGCTCGTGACCCCGCGTTCCCCGCGTCGGGCGCGCGTGAGTGGGTGACTTCAGGAGTACCTACAGAAAGAATAACCGCGTCCGGTACAGTCTCGAGCATGGGGGCAAAACGTCGAGCGGAAACTCTAGGATGCTGAGCAATAACCTCCATGGCCTCCAGCCAGCGATGCCCGTCGCGGTCTCTCATCGTGTCGCTGCTACACTGGGACGATTGTCTGAGAACATTGTTGCTCGCCGATTGACGTGGACATTCCGATACCTCATTCGTTAATTGAGATTGCTCTGGGCCTGAGCGAGCAAATTTCACAATCAGTGTCAGTTGGTCCTCAATTCACGGCTTGCGGTGCATTGGCGTCTTCAATATATGTTCCACTTGAGAAGTCTCAAACAGCCGCTCTGTCCGTTGTTACCGCGAACAGCAGAGAGGGCAGGGCTCTACATTTCTATACATTCATTTATTCACTATATAGATACGATTTGAATTCTAGACTGTTCGTACACGATGAGGCTGAGATCACGTAGTTTTGAGTTTCACATTGAATCGTTCTGCGTTTGCCCGATAGAGCAATTTATCTTCGTTTTGAAAATGTCGGCCGACAACGCAAGCGAGTAGAGATGCGAGGAATGCACAGCAGAACGTTTGCGGGACGAGTAACTTGAAGAAGAAGTCGCATCCCACGTCAGGTCCACCGAGATAGAACATATTGCTTCCTACTGCGAGCCAGTGGAGTGGACACTGTAATGTCACCCTCAGTGCCGTTGGATACTTGGAGACTATTTTCTCAGATACCACAAGCACGAAATTCAGGCCACACCAGATCTGTACTTCAAGCGAGAACGAGTGCCAAAAGCACACAAAAACGAAACAGAGCAGAGATGCCAGGAAATTGCCTCCGAGAGGGATATAAATACACTCTAAGAACCAGAGATACAGTCCCCGGTCGAAAGTTCGCCAAACTTCCGCACCGGAGGAGAGACGAAGCGTACAGCGAGGGCGTTCGGGGAGCCAAACTCCTTCAACGCGTGCAGCTTCTTCTGCTAATCCGTAGATGATCAAGTACTTGACGTAGAAGTGTGTCATGAGTATGGCGGAAAATCCGAAATACTCGACATCGTGGAGCTCTTTGCGTATCAGGTGAAAGTCGACTCTAGTTGCCATTGGATATACGGTATGCAACATTGCTTCCATGATAGCGAACCAGAAAAAAGCTCGAGAAACCAAGAAGCACGCTCGTTTGACAGAGACCGGTAATGGTGGGATATTATTCGATCGGATCTGCATCGCGAAGGCGTTGTAATTCGTTACGGGACCGAGTACAAAACAAGGCAAATACAGAAAGTAGCAGCACATCACCGCGGGATTTTCCCCGGCTTCCGATGTAACTCCGAACGAAATGGCTCTGATCGCGGACCACGCTACGGATACCTCGAACAGAAGGATGTGGCTACTATCTTCAAGGGGGTTCCCCATGAGATTCTGAATCCGTTCCGAGTCGTACACTCCGAAGTAGACTATCAGGAGGTTGATCGAATATATCAGGCTCTTGGAAATTCTCGGATTCCCAATGATGGTCTTAGATTTTCGCAAGCAGAGCGTGACAAAGAATATACCGAAAACGAAGAGGGTGCAGCTCAAACCGAACGTCATCAGCAAGAAAATTGTTGAAATGAAGACTCTGCCACAGATGTGGTAAGTGTTCGGAACCGTGCGGAGCATGACATTTTGGACGATGACGGCTGGTGTCAAACTCTTCAACAGAGCCAAATAAGCCGCCCACTCTGTATCGGAGGTGTCTCGATCAGGGAATCGTGCAATCCAGCTTGGCGAGAACAGATCTTGTCCAAGGTAGAGGCGGAGTCTCGAAATCTTCCAGTAGAACTTCCCGATTGCATATGAAACTAGTAAGACCCACAGGATCGAGCTGACCGCAAGGAAGATGGCCGACCTGAGGAGAAACAGCGAAGTTGGCTAGGAGGCTCATTGGAGCTCTTTTTCTCTTGTTTCTGAAAGTAGACTGGAATTTCGTTCCAGCTGAGGGTTTTAATATCTCGGTGTTGGCGAAGGAAAATGAAATGATCTCACACAAACCTTCTCATGGCAACGTTGACAGTCGAGTTACCTGGCCAACTACACGGAGCTTCACTGCAATGTTGACATCGACAATAACCTGGGAGGCTCCTCGGCAATTTGGCGCAATTCGTTGCCGGTGAACCAGAATTCGTGAGTCGGCGGATGTTCGCAGACTATCCCGCTCCACGCTGAATCGCGTTGTTTGGTGAGTCGCCCTTTCTCAAACCGAAGCACCGAACGCGCGAGACAGCGGCGAGCCCCGGTCACGAGAGAGTTAAAGTTCTGATGGAAGTCAGCTCCGTGAGTTACACATCCAACAACAGCGCTCATTTTCGATTTGTTGTATGCTTGAGAGTGGCGCGTGCCGACTCACGAGTGATAGGGGGGGATGAGAAAAGCAGGAAGAATCTCTTAGAGGGGCCGTGTAGATCACCTGTTACATCAGACAAGACGCGAAACACTCCGGGAAACAATGGCGCGGCGAATAAAGTCGGATCTCTCCGATTCCGCAACAATGTTTTACCAGCGACGACCGAGGAGCCCACGTTTACCTACGACAAATGCTCCATGGCTATTCAAACGAAGGTCATGGAGAACGGTTCGAAATCGCCAAAACCTAAAGCTCCCCATCAATTTTCTGATCCCCGCGGATAATTCTGAAAGTTTTCAAGAGGAAGCCCAGATTGAGCAAGCGCTCGGCTCCTCGGTAGCAGACCGACGGGACGGCAGCGCGAGTGGAAGAGCGCTGTTGAAGTTTATGGAAGCATCGATGACACATGCTAAACAGACTGTCCTCGTGATTCCATCGGGAATCTGTGCATTCTATGAATTCGTGGATCGATCTCTGCGATATAAATTTTCACATCAAACCCCTGAATTCTAATATTTCGAAGTTCTGGCAGAGACCTGACAAGTCGAGATGATCAGCGCCGACACCCGCTGTGATCCTAATTTCGAGTCGAAAGAAACGCTGGAGAGTGAGTCCACTGAGTGTCGAAGACATTCCGGAGAGATTTTCATTGATGGTCTATTCTGAGGGTGCCGGAGAGGACTTCAACCAGCGATGCGACGAAGGAGAGAGGGAAGTTCCGCCAAAGACTTCTCCTGTCCCGAGTACTTCAGGGAGTTTAGCAGGACACGATGATCGGCCAGGAAAATTCTTGCTGAAATCAGGACGAGCAAAATCCACCAACGCACACAACGCCACAGGTCGGGTGTTGCAGAAATTTTTCCGGGCGTTGCAGAAATCAGAGTTTTCTTTCAATCCGTTGCGGATCGGGCACGAACACTACATGCGAATTCTTCGGAGGAGAAGAATTCGCTTAGGTCTGGGGTTCATGACAAGACACAATCAGCAAAACTTCACGAAGTTGATACTTCTCCAATCATCGCAAACCCTCGGGACTGGTTCCAGAATCGAAGCGATCTCATCTTTCCTGTCAGGATATTGATGAATGAGTCTTTGATGCGTCCGTTCTCAGGGCGATGAGGCATAGTTCATCAATCCATCCATTCGTCTATCAATCAATCCATGGAACTATGGATAGTGGGTGATGTATAATGCATGAACTCCCTAGCTCTAGCAATCGGTCACACATAGAAAGGAGGAAATCAGTTGCGAACATCTGCTCCTGGATCGTGCAATCCTCTTCCAAATGTTTCATTCAACGAGCGGCAGATCAGACTGAGCCAGATCAGAGCCGCCAGCTTGATGCGACGCATATTGGAAGGGAACACAAGGAACCTGAGCCAACTTTTCCTTTGGGGCACAGCTAGACCGAGCGGTGGATCCAGCTGTGCCTGACGGAGAGAGTTTCTCATCTCCGTTAAGAGAATCGGCATTCGATCCTCGGTTCGTTCGTGGAAAAGGGCCAAGGGAGACTTGAGGCAATGGAACGAGGAGACACAAGTGGAAACCCTTTCCAATCTCCTGTCTCCAAAGTATTCCTCGTCAAAACAGAACCATTGTACGCGCCACTACGACTGAGCGGGGCTCCAGTGAGAGCGGAGTCTCGATTCGAATGGAGGGCCGATTAGATTGGACGGCCACATTCAGCGGACGCTCGATTTCAGCGGGATCAGTGTCGCCCGAAAAGCCGGTCTGGCTCGACGTTGACTTGCTCAATTTTTTCCTTGTGTAGCAGCCATTACAATCGGTCGCCCATGCCATCATTTGAGGCCCCGGAGCTTGGTCAGAATCGTGGCGCCCCGCGAGCGCGAAGCTCATTTCTAGCATACCGTTTTTAGCCAGCTTGCCCTATGCGCAAAAGCAGACATGATCGTGATCGTTAGCAGAGAAACTTGATGCAGCCGAGTATAGCGCGGGCCTCAGTATCTTACCCGCTTCAGGCTCCCATCAATCGGATTCACAGCAGAACCGCAGTTGGCATGGACGAATTCGATCTTGGTGGGGTCGCAGTCGCAGTCCTTCCTATGAGCGAAGACGCGAAGCCGATGCAATACCAGCTAGCTCAGCCTTTCCTCATTCGAAGCGTGTGTCAAGGACATTGAGGGGATCGAGTTGCAGGCTTAGAAAAACAGGCCGAAAGCCTCTCTCGGCATGATGTCGATATTGGTTCTTTTCTTTAGGAGCATGCGAAAGAACAGAAAGCTGTGAGATATATGAAGCTGCAGACCGACAAGAGTGATATATTCATCGTGTTATTAGCCATGTCCAACATCTATCACACCCAAAGAAGGGAGAAAATCGGAGATATCCCAGAGTACAGATGGTATGAAGATTCCCTCCGCGGAAATCGGAGCGGCAACGTAGCCTTCGCTCAAGCGCGGGCCGACGTATCGTCGACACGATGCTTCTGAAGACCGCCAGCCACATGCGTACCAAAATATCCTAGTTTCGGACTCGACGAAGACACCATGGAACACGAGATCATCGACTGCAGTCCGGAGGAGAGGATTTTATCGTTTTCTCAGATTCCCGATAGGAAATGGAGGGCCTCTCGTGCGAGAAGCAAAGCAAATCCTCGAGAAACGGGGAGATGGAGACCCAAGAGCTGCTCAATAGCGCGTGAAATGTGAGGATTGAATGACCGGCAGGAAGCAAACAATGAACACCGTAGCTGGGTCTAGTGATGGATAGAACTTGGCGTTTGGTATACAGCGATGATGTCGACCCTCTCCTTGCGATTTGGATCGGACAAGGTACTCAACATCTGCAGATGCCCTCTCTGTCGATAGACATGGAGTATCTCCTCATTACATCTGCATCTCACAGATTACGTCGAACACATTTCTGTCCCGCTTCTCCCCATTAGAACTTCCGGGAAGTACCGAACCCCCGCAGAACGCCGAGATGCTGTTAACATAGCTACGCATATGTTTATCGCCTGCGCGTTCTGAGAATGGCAGCCTACAGCGGAAGGTCATTATCTACAGCGTGTCTGGATCCCATGATTCTCTCCATTTTCTCCAGATGTCAAGTTTTCATCTACTCGAGTGGAACGATGGTGCTAAGAGGGTGTTACAGGTCTCGCCCTCAAGAGCAACGTTATTTTGCAATGTCGGGCTCGATTCTCCTCTGAAAATTCCGCCTCATGAGCTAGACTCTTCTTCATATACTGCGGCATGTCTTGGAATTCGACGCTACCTTGCACCGACACCGGCGTCCCCTAAAGAGAGACGCTACCGTTCGTCCGAACGCATACGATGTCTCGTGAGAGCCGGTGCATTCACGAGCGCCAGACGAAAGACTCCGCGACGATGACAACTTGCCGTCGGGTATGTATCGGTGGATTGACATCTTAGAAATTCTCCGCCTCTCGGACCTTGGTCGTCGTACGCCACCGCTTTGTTGGCCGAATCGGATCTCATGCGGGTCTCCTCTTGCGCTGTAGAGTGGGCTGGGGTGAGGTCAATCGTCGGAGTGTACGCTAGATCGCTGGTTTTCTCTCGCAGACAAAAATGAGAAGTCCTCTTGAGCGAAGCCCGAAGGTCCTTTGCAATGATGCGAGTTGTGGTCATGGAATACTGGAATGAAGCTGAAAGGAGCCACATGTGATCGGTGTACTCCAAAGACGACCACATCTGGTATGTTAGTCAGATTGTAATTAGTGGTCAGAAAACAGTCAGAGGAGACCACATCTGTGTCACGTACTAGCGGTCCGCTGCGTGAGACGTGTGGGGAACAAATGCGGACGGAGAAAGATTTACGAGAGTACGGAGAGCGAATAAGATGAGACGACAAGAAGTGCACTCTTGAAGTAAAATTGTGGCACCTACTCGTGCGTCCCGGCAGCCCCAGCACCAGAGGACCACTCTACGCCCGAGTTGTGGGATCAAGCGCCCGTCCCTCCCTTGTGTACGTGGCCCTAGGGATCTCCTAGTTCCAAGAGCCGTCCGGATCACGAGTTTCCTCTCCGCGCCTTCCCCTTCCGTGCCTTAGTGGGTTCATCCCCTAAGCCAGAACTAACGAACTCGGCAACGCCAGCGAACCTGAGCTTTTCCCACTTACGAATCTTGGCAGGGAGCAGAAATCTTGTCTAAATATCATCGAAGGCGAACTATTCTATTGCCTCTCCACCAACAATGGTACGACACTCGAACCGGAGCCGACCATTGTCAACGAAGGGGTGGCAACAAAAAGTGACACTGCGGACGGAAAACAGGCTGAGTTCCGAATATGAGATATCGGGTATCTGTAAGTGCACATCCTGAAATACCTCAGCTCGTTCCGAGCGATCTCGCAGATTCCAGTTCGGAAAGAGGAGTGTCTTTCGTATTCAGTGGGCAAGTCTTTTACTTTCAGTTGTTGTCAAGCTATGAGGCGCTAGGACTTCTATGGCTGAGGCGTGAGACGCATCCTTACCGTGAAGATGGTATTCATCAAAATTCTGCTCTCGAATAGCTTGAGTGTGATGCCACTCACTGCGTGAGCTAAATCGTGCAACAGTTATATCTGATCGCATTCTCATTCGTCACGGGGACAGGATCGAATAAATGAGTGACGGATTCGAATCCGTCGAAAATTTCTCAGGAAATGATCGATGTTTGGGCTCATCGTTCCGCAGAACAAATCTTCGAGAATCGTGATCCTCATCACAAGAGTGATTCCGAGAAAACTGAATGCGAATCCGGCTTTCCTGAAGAGATACGGGACGAATGCATCGAGGACGCGGTTTTTCCATGAGGCCAGCTCTTGACGTCATGGTTGAAACGATCGTCCACCATTCTCACAGATCCCTAGCCGAAAATCGGATTCGAGATGACTCATTGCTCTTGGCTCTCATTCGAGGCAGCACGAGGCTACACGGCTCAAGCCTTTCAGTTTCTAGAATCCATGAAGATGACCTCGTAAGTTTTCTTCTGATTCTTCCCTCGATAGTGGTCATGAATGCTTGCTTCGGATAAGCGAAACTGGTTCCCAGTTGGGTTGTCAATACGTGTATAGAGGGAAGCGATTGAGTGCGGGAGCTTTCCCTCACGGTGAGCGAAACCCTGTCATTGCTGTAACTTCATCAGAGAGACTTCCGTTCGGATGACGTATGCCTCAGAGAAGATGCGCCTCACGTTGAAGATGATTTCAGCGAGGAGTACTTGGAAAATCAAACGATGAGGGATCCAGCAACAACAGCGTGGTCTCATCGTTACAGTTGCACAAACCAGCAAAATCAAAGTGACGACAATGAACGCAACAACGACGACACTTCGCAGAACGATTCAACAGCGCCATCACTGGATCCCGAATTCCTTGCAACAAAATGGAGAGCTTCTCCGGGGAGTTCACCGGATTCAACTCTACCGACTCGTAACACCGCAAAGATATTTGCAGAGACGTTCGCGCTATTCAAACGAGCTTGGCAGAGCAAATCATCCGATTCTGAGGACTCAGAACCAACGGGCCATACAAGAGTCCCGCCATTCGCAGACACCAGGGGATCGTGCGTACACGGCCATCTCGCAACCACGATGAGTTCGGAACTCTGAAAATCTCATTGAGAGAATTGTGGAAGAGCCATGAGTCGCTTGTCCAATGATCTCTGATGGCATATCTATGAATGTCGAGGAAGGGGCAGTTCAAGGAAATCTGATCGAGACTCAACTTTCGGAGTCACCCGTTGGGCCTCATCCGGA